>JARQZK010002182.1:960000-1030000 GCA_030704885.1 Cynegetis impunctata
GACATTATTATCAAAGTTTTCAAACTAACATTGACTAAATGCAGCAGAGCATGTAGGTAAAACAAAAGGTAACAAAGCAATTGAGTCGCACTAAGCGCAATCAATCAGCTCGACATTAGTCTATTGAACTCAATTTTTCGAAGTGAAGTATATAACGTTGCTCTGCTTACTTTTCATTAAGCCAGCAGAGCACGCTGTTTTTTTCTTTTTTTTTTGTGAATTGGAGCAATAACTCAAAGTTAAGGTCAGTGATTCAGCTCGTAATTAGCTGTTAATTTTAGTTGACGCACAAATATGTTGCTATCATTTTGCAGAAGTTGGGCTCTTGAATTGGTTCTGAGCTGGCAAAGCGCACGTTTTTTTTTCAACTCGATTGACCTTTTTTTGTTCATTAGCAAAAATTTTTGGCGAAAAAGCAGTTTATTAGCTTGTAAATAGTTGTTACGTTTTATGATAAGAAAAACGTTTTTATGCCAATTTTCAAACACGCTCTGCTATCATTCCCTAAAGGGAGCAGAGCATGCATTTTAAACAAAAACAAAAAAAGCGATTAGTCAGCACGAATCGTGATGAATTAGCTCGTAATTGGTTCGATATTTTTGCTTGTAGCTTGTAATTAGCTTATAATTTTCACATTATCATTTTTCTTTCCAGTCCATTTCACCATGACGCTCTGCTAAGTTTATCTTAAGCTAGCAGAGCATGCGGTTTTTTTAAAAGAATAAGGAGCTTGAAATTTAATTTAAGGGCACTAAATTAGCTTGTAATTAGCTTATAATTTTCACATTATCATTTTTTTTTCCAGTCTATTTTACCATGACGCTCTGCTAAGTTTATCTTAAGCTAGCAGAGCATGCGGTTTTTTTTTAAATAAGGAGCTTGAAATTTAATTTAAGGGCACTTGATTAGCTTGTGATTAGCTTATAATTTTCACATAATCTTTTTTTTGTTCTGCTGACTTTGCTCTGCTAACTTAATGGACATGACTGCAGCAATATAAAAGGAAACTCTTTGAAGGTTTTCCAAGCTTTCGGAATAGTTTATTCCATCATCAGGAAGAATCTATCGTGAGGATGTTTACATATATGTTGAGAATAGGATATAAGAAACATTGATAATGATGCTATTTGTTAAATAATTAGAAAAGTTGATACATTTTTGAAGTTATTATTATTAAATTTCTGAACGAAATCAAATTTAATTATAATAACATCAAAAATGTATCAACTTTTCTAATTATTTAACAAATAGCATCATTTTCAATGTTTCTTATGTCCTTATTATCAACATATATGTAAACACCCTCACGACAGATTCTCCCTGATGATGGAATAAACTATTCCGAAAGCTTGGAAAAACTTCAAAGAGTTTCCTTTTACATTGCTGTAGTCCCTAGAAATAGTTTTCCTCTCAGCTAGTCAGCGACTACCCTCCTCTTGTATATATATATATATATATATATATATATATATATATATATATATAAATATATATTTATATATATATCTATATTTATATATATATGTATATAATATATCAATAATATATATATATATTTATATATATATATGTATATATATATATATATTTATATATATATATATATATATATATATATATATATATATATATATATATATATATATATATATCTGTATATATATATACAATATATTAATAATTTTTGCCAGCGTTGTATTGTTATTTAATTCAAATATTTTGCAAAAACAGACTCATTGAATCAAAAAAACCACTTTATTGAATTTTTAACGTTTTGGCTATAAATTCTTGACATTCTCAAATTGTTTTCATTATTGAAACTCCTTTGACGTTTATTAAAAAAAAAACACACATGTTTCATAAAAACCATTTTTCTAATTCAATGAACCTGATGGCTAAAAATACAAGTGAATATATATATATATATATATATATATATATATATATATATATATATATATATATAATTATTTATTCGAATTGTTGTTGCCTGTGAACTATTTCTAATCTCTTGATAATTATTAGCAATAACAGGCTTGTTGAATCTTAAGATGGCTTCGCAAAAGGAGCCGAAACGTCGAGATTTTTCAAATCTTTTACGCGGTTCATTCCGCGAACCATGTTTTTCATATACTTCCGACCGCGGAAATCTTTCTGATCATCTCTATCTATTTATTTATATTTATATATCTTTATATATATATATATTTATATATATATATAAATATATATATATATATATATATATATATATATATATATATAAATTTTGGATTAGTATTGGCAATAACAGGCTTGTTGAATCTCAAAGAACTCGATTTTATTGAAAAGTTGACGTTTCGTTTTGATAAAGCCACGAATGTCGTGGCGAAACGTCAACTTTTTAATAAAATCGAGTTCTTTGAGATTCAACAAGCCTGTTATTGCTAATAATTATCCAAAAGTTGAAAATAGTTCACAGGCAACAACAATTCAAATAAATATATATATATATATATATATATATATATATATATATATATATATATATATATATATATATATATATATATATATATATATATTATATATATATATAATATATATTTATATATATACCTATATATATATATATATATATATATATATATATATATATATATATATATATATATATATATATATATATGAAATATTATTAAATTTGGTTAAATTTGATGTCACAATAATTGTTTCAGTGATGTTACCTTATGGTACGTAGTGATTGTATGATATCTAAATGAAATAATGGAATGTGAGAAGAGAAAATAATCATTTTCACCTACCTATCGTACATGACGATTCGAATATTTCCGCATCTTGAAAACTCCTCTTGTCTTCATGTGGCTTTTTCACCTCAGGTGTTTCTGAATTCTTCAAAGAAAGTACTGAGGTTCTAATAAGTTTTTGTGTTTTATGTTCATTATTTATTGAGCCATCTACAGTTTCTGGAATATCTGGGGAATGGCGATTATCTCCTGATATTTTAATTGTGTCGCGTTTTGGCTCAGACTGTTTCACTTGCGTTTCGTTTGTTGTGATACACGTATTTTTCGTTTTATCAATTTCATTTCCTTCTCTAGTAATCGTGTATCCTTCACTCAATATGTATACTCTATTGTCTGGACTATTATCTCTAGATCTGATCTCTTTGAAAATTGTTTTTGTTGGAGACATTGGACTCACAACCCTTTGAAGTAAAGATGATTTAATATCTTTTTTTTCTTCTTCATTCAGGTTTTCACATTGGTCCAAAGATGGCGCTGATGGTATTAATTTTCCTTTTACTTTCGTGTTTACCTGTTTTTCTACAGATGCTTCATTTTCTGATTTATTATGTGTGGAAATAATTATCGAATCATTCTGTGAAATATTAATTGGTGTTTCTGAAACGATATCTATAACACTTTTGTCTTCGATTTTCGTAATATTTTCATTCGTATTTCCTGCTGACTTACGTTTAATATTTCCTGACTTTGGTGGCTTTGAAATGTTATTTAAATTTTGGATCACATTTGCATGGGATACGATTAAGTCCTCCTCATTGGCGATTTTTTTTTGATCCAATAAAAGCTCTTGAGTTAGTAGTTTGTCTCTTGCATACTTTATTCTCTCATCATCAGAAATATTCAGTTTTTCATCAGATGATAACGTCATTATATTTCCTGCCAATATTTTATTTTTATGGATTTTAGAATCAGGCGAGGTAGTCGCTTCTTTATAAATTAATGGTGTCTCTTTGAGATTATTCACGCCAATTCTTGAAATTGGGATATCATATTCTTTTTCTTGAGTTACGTAAAATTCTTTTGGGCTAACTGAACTTTTATTAGTTAAAATATGTTCCTCTTTTTCCATTTTTTCATGATCCTTGTTCTTCATTTCCACTGAATAATTTTTAATGTTCATTCCTCTTTGATTTGAAGGACTTGATTCTGAATTTTTCATTTCAAGTTCTGCTCGGGAATTATTGAATATAATTTCAGCTGTTTTCTCTGAATGACCAAAGTGTTTTTGATCTTCGAGAAATATTTTCGTCGGTGTTTTGAAGGGATCATCTCCTTTTAGTTTATTCACTGCTTTTTTGGATGTGTCAGTTCCAAATAAAGACTTTATTTTCGACATTACGCTTTTTTTCGGTTTTGTTGTTTTTCCATGATCCTCCTCAGGGATTACAATTTGATCTCCGGTTTTGTGATTTTCGAAATATTTATCGAATTCAATTTTTTGGCGGTTATGATATTCTTGATGGTCTTTCAAAAACAAATCTGTTTGTTCTTTTGATATGATTCTTTTTTCATTATTATTAACTTTTAATTCCGGCGTTTCAACAAGTTTTGTGATAACTTGGAGACATTCAGCTTCTGCTATGTTTTCCGGATTTTGAGATGATAAATTAGCCTTTTGCACATTATATGAGCTTTTGCTATGAGAAGAAGGAAGCATTGACTTGATTCTATCTAGCACACTATTCTTATTTTCATGAGTTAATTGTTCACTGATATTGTTCCGATGAATATTTTTTGGAGCATATCTGGCGAACTCATTTTGTTGTTTATCATGATAGTTTTTATGATTTTCCAAGAATAGCTTGGTCTTATGTAGAGTCACTTCATATTCAATTTTTTCACTTTCAATTTCGGAGTCCGGAGCCTTTATTTTAGTTGTTTTCGGTTGTGGATGAATTTGTTTTTTGTTATTTACAGATTTGCTTTTTGGATAACTTTTTTTGACTATTGCAACTTCAGGTTTATACATTACATATCTTCGCCAACCTTCATTTGCAGAATCAGTGTAGTATCTTTGTCGATCCAAGAATATCTCGCAAATATTTCGTGTTGATTCAGGATCAACTATGGCTTCATTTTCTTTCTTTTCGGTTGGGAACAAGGTTTTTGAGTGAATTTCGTTTTTCGTAGAACTATCCATCTCGAGAGTCTTCTGATTGCTAGAAGAGTTTTGAGTTCTGGCATTCTGATTGTTTGCATATTGATTTTGACTTTCATTATGTACTTGCTTTCTAGTTATAGAGAAAGCTATGAAGTCCTTCATTTGATTATCATGATATACTTGATGATTATTTAGGAATAATTCAGTTTGTTTTTTCAGAAATTCATAATTTTTATTCTGTTTTTCCCTTTGTGGTTTTACAGTCGGATTATCGCAAGCATTGTCCATCTCATCACAGGGTAATTTTTCTAGTTTCACTACTTCTTTCTTTCCTATCTTGGGAGTGACTGCTTTGTCGACAGCTTTCTTGGCATGCTCAAATTTTTTCATCGTTCCTTCATTATATATCTCTGAATCCTGTTTTTTTCCCACAAATTTGAGGGCAGCTGATCCTTCTAAGTCCCAGAAACATTTCTGACTGATTAAGAATTCCATGGTTTGTTTTTTCAATTCATTTTCATCATTCTTTGCTTTTTTTTCTTGTGAAAATATTTCTGTGGAACCTCCGACAAGTGATCTCAATTTGGAAATCAGTTTGGATTTAGATTTTTGTTCTTTTGCGGAAGAAGTTTTTGGTAATTTTCCTGGATTCTTTTTTTGAGCAGTAGCAAAAATTATGTGTTCATTTCTTTCTTTATTATGATAAGTTTGATGGTCTTGTAGGAAAAAACATACACTTTTTTTCATCTTTTGGTATTCTTCAGAAGAATTATTTAGATTCACTAATTTTTCTTGATTCGTTTTAGTTATTTTCTTCAATTTTCTAGGCGTAGGTTTGGGTTTAATTTTATTTTGATTTATTTCTTCTTCATGAATAAGGTACTGTTGTTTCTTCAAAAACTTCTCAGATGAGTCCCTCATTACTTTGAATACTTTCCTATCGTGCGACAAAATTGGTTTTTGGGGAGAATGCGATGAATTCATATAATCTGCTTTTGATAAAATAGGTAAACTTTCAGTTGTTCCACTTAGCGTATTTTCTCTTGCACTTTTTGTGTTCTGTTGAGAAAATCTTTTGCAGTCATACCATTGTTTTTGATGATAATCTTGATTTTGTTTCAGGAACAATTTAGTTTGCTCTATTACTGTTTTAAAGTTGTCTTTGTCTTCAGAAGGTAATTGATTATCAAAGAAAGTTACTTTTTTCTTTATGATTTGTGGATCCTTTTGTTCATTTGAGACTAAAAGAACAGCACTTTTATTTGTTTCACTGTTTTTATTTTTATTCTTCAATGATTCTACAGTTTGATTTTCAACTATAGCGTCCTCTTCTGAAGCAATCTTTATTTTTGTATCAACTTTGTCGGTTTTAAGCTTGGATATCTTGCTCTTATCAGCTGTTCCAGATTTTAAATGAGATTCTTCATTAGATTTATTTTTTGCTGGCCCTGTTAAAATTTTTTTGACAACTATTTTATTATCTGGCTCAGATGTTGTTTTGAAATTCATTTCATCACGATGAATTGAGTAGAGATTTTTGAGCAGAAATTCTTTTTTTTGTTCTCTTAAAATTAAATTAACTTCATCATTATTCTTCTCACTACTTCTTTCTTTGATGAAATTTCTAGGTACTTCTTCTTCAAGTACCTCATTTTGATTTTGTGGAATAAAATCTCGTTCGCTCAGCCATACAATTTTGAATTTCGATGAAGTTTCATATTGACTGGTATTGTATTTTCTCAAGTGTTCCAAAAATTCGTCAGTTATAATGATTAAATTATCTTTATTTTCCATTGGAGGTTGTTTAGCAGCTCCACTCGTAGAAGGTTTTGCTTTAGATAACTTTATCTTTTTCACATTTTTAGTTGTAATTGGATATTCTTTTTCAGGTGCAGATTGACTTATATTATCCTTCAGAAGACTATTTACTTCTTTAGTATTAGTGTTTGCAGTATTGCAAATATAAGTGGGATTTAATTCTTCTTTATAAATAAAATACTGATTTTTGCTCAAAAATTCAGCCGTTTGATCCCTCAAAATGAGATACTTTTTGTCTTCACTAGCATCCAGCGACTTTTTGGAAGTACTGGGAGATAAAAGTTTCTTTATTTTACTCGTGATGCTGCGTTTCTTTGAATTATTCGATGATAACCAAATTTTCTCTTCCGGTTTTCCTACATTCTGAAAAAATTTGTTATCCTCAATTCTTTGCTTATTGTGATAATCCTTGTGATCTTTAAGGAATTCATCGGTTTGATTTTTCATCAAAAGATAAGATTTATATTCAAGATCGTGTTCTTCATCTTTCTTTCCTTTGGTGACCGTAGGTACTTCTTTTAGAAGCACAGCATCAAGTTTTTGAGGAATAATTTCGCGTTCGCTGAGCCAGACAATCTTGTCATTCGACGAAGTCTCATATTGTTTACTGTTGTACCTTTTTAAGTCTTCCAGAAATTCGTCAGTTTGTTCTCTGATCAACTTATGATTCTTCTCCATTGAAGATTGTTTGGCGGTGCCGCCCATCCAAGATTTAATTTTAGACACTGTGCTGTTTTTTGCCTTTCCAATTCGGCTTTGAGATTTTTGATCAATGCTATCTTTAGGCGCTGAAAGTTGATTTGCAGATACCTTCGAAAGGCCAGATACTTCCTTGAGACCTATGTCCGAAGGATCGTTAGTGATCTTGGGATTTACTTCTTCTTCGTGAATAAAATACTGGTTTTTGGCCAAAAATTCAGCTGTTTGGTCTCTCAGCATAATATACTCTTTGTCTTTAATAGTTTTGATTGTTTTTTTTGAACTATTTGGAGATAATAGTTTCTTAATTTTACTTGTGATATTGTTTTTATTTGAAGTATATGATGATAACCAAAGTTTTTCTTCTGGTATACCTGCTTTCTGGAGAAATTTGTTATCCTCAATTCTCTGCTTATCGTGATAATCTTTGTGATCTTTAAGGAATGTGTCGGTTTGATTTTTCATAAAAAGATAAGATTTATATTCAAGATCGTGTTCTTCACCTTTCTTTCCTTTGGTGACATTAGGTACTTCTTTTAGAAGCATATCATCAAGTTTTTGTGGAATAATTTCGCGTTCGCTGAGCCAGACAATCTTGTCATTCGACGAAGTCTCATACTGTTTATTATTGTACCTCTTTAATTCTGCCAGAAATTCGTCAGTTTGTTTTCTGATCAATTTATGATTCTTCTCGATTAAAGATTGTTTGGCGGTGCCGCCCATCAGAGATTTAAGTTTAGAGACGGTGCTGTTTTTTGCCTTTCCAATTCGGCTTTGAGATTTTTGATCTATGTTATCTTTAGGCGCTGAAAGTTGATTTGCAGTTACCTTCGAAAGACCAGTTACTTCCATGGGAGCTATGTCTGAAGGATCGTTAGTGATCTTGGGATTTACTTCTTCTTCGTGAATAAAATACTGGTTTTTGGCCAAAAATTCAGCTGTTTGGTCTCTCAGCATAATATACTCTTTGTCTTTAATAGTTTTGATTGGTTTTTTTGAACTATTTGGGGATAATAGTTTTTTAATTTTACTTGTGATACTGTCTTTCTTTGAAGTATATGATGATAACCAAAGTTGTTCTTCTGGTATTCCTGCTCTCTGGAAAAATTTGTTATCCTCAATTCTCTGCTTATCGTGATAATTTTTGTGATCTTTAAGGAATGTGTCGGTTTGTTCTTTCATGAAAACGTATAGTTTATATTCTTGGTCATTTTTTCCACTAATGCTTCTCCTTATTCCTTCCCTAGCTTTTATTTCATGAGCTACCTCATTCTGATTTTCTGGAATAATTTTTCGTTCGCTTAGCCATGTAACTTTATATTTTGATGAAGTCTCGTACTGACTCTTATTGTACTTTCTCAAATTTGCCAGAAAATCAGCGGTTTGTGCCCTGATAAAGTTATTATGCTCTTTGATTGAATGTTTTTCAGAAGCACCAGTTATCAAACTTTTCATTTTAGATAATGTGCTTCTTGTTTCCTTTTTTAGTTTTTTTGGATATTGTTTTTCAGATTCGTCGCTAGGCGATATAGACTGGTTTGTATTGAATATCGGACTGACTACATTTTTGACAATTGCATCTGAAGAAATCTCTTTAACTTCTTCTTCGTGAATGAAATACTGATGTTTGCTCAAAAATTCTGCAGTTTGGTCTCTCAGAAGTTGATTTATCCTATCATCATTGTCAAGAGTACTTCCCTGCGAATCAGTAGGGGAGATTAACTTTTTTATTTTACTGCCCCTATTCTTCGGAATATTTGATGATAAACAAAATGTTTGTTCTGGTATGATTACTTTCTGGAAAAATTTGTTATCGTCAGTTCTCTGTTTATCGTGATAATCCTTGTGATCTTTCAGGAACGTATCGGTTTGTTTTTTGATGAACATGGATGTATACTCACGATCTATTTCTTCATCTCTGCTTCCTTCGATAACTTTTGTAGAGACTTTTTTTTGAGAGATCTCATCAAGTTTTTCAGAAATACTTTTGCGTTCACTAAGCCAGACAATCTTGTTTTTTGACGAAGTATCATAATCTTTTTTATTGTACGTTTGTAAATCTTTCAGAAATTCGGCAGTTTGTTCTCTCATCAACTCATAATTCTTTTCGATTTTAGATGGTTTGGTGGTGCCACCAATCAAAGATTTAATTTTCAGGTATGTGCTGTTTTTTGCCTTTCCAGTTTTTCTTGGAGATTTCTGATCAAAATTATCTTTAGGCGCTGAAAGTTGGCTTGAATTTACCTTCTCGAGAAAAGTATCTGGGGGATTTTGAGTAATTTTTAGATTCACTTCTTCTTCATGAAGGACATATTGATTTCTGCTCAAAAATTCAGCAGTTTGGTCCCTCAGGAGTAGATAGTTTTCGTCGTTACTAGTATTCAGTGTTTTTTTCGAAATAGTTGGAGATAATAGTTTTTTTATTTTACTCGAAATGCTCTTTTTTTCGGAAATATTCGACGATAACCAAAGTTTTTCTTCTGGTTTTCCTGCTTTCTGGAAAAATTTGTTATCCTCAATTCTCTGCGTATCGTGATAATTCTTGTGATCTTTCAAAAAAGTATCGGTTTGTTGTTTAATGTGAGGGTATTGTTTATGTTCAGGATAGTTTTCTTTATTCATACTGCCTACGATGATTTCATTCTTCTGAAGTTCCTCGTCATGTTTTTGTGATATCGCCTTACTTTCGCTAAGCCAAACAACTTTGAGTTTTGAGGAAGCCTCACATTCATTATCATTGTATCGTCTCAATTGGTCTAGGAAATAGGCAGTTTGTTCACTGATTGAATTGTCTTCTTTTTTAACAGATGGTTCTTTGGGGGTACCACCTATCAAAGATTTGATTCTAGAGAATGTGCTTTTCTTTGCCCTCTCAATCTTAGTTGGAGATTTTTTATTCGATTTGTCTTTCGGCCCTGAAAATTGACTCGTGCTCACCTTCAATTCACCCGTTGCATCTCTAACACCTTCATTCGTGGGATTCAAAACAAGTTTGTGTTTAATTTCTTCCTCGTTAATGAAATATTGATTTCTGGTCAAAAATTCAGCCGTTTCATCACTAGTATTCAGTTGTTTCTTTGAAACAGTTGAAGATGAAAGATCTTTCTTTTTATTTGAAATGCTTTTGTTCTCTGAAATTTTAGATGATAACCAAAGCTTGTCTTCAGCTACATTTGCTTTCTGGAAAAAATTGTTATCCTCAATCCTCTGCTTATTGTGATAATCTTTGTGATTTTTCAAGAAAGTATCGTTTTGCTGTTTTATAAAGATGTATGATTTATACTCTTGGTCATTCGACACACTACTACATTCGATTTTTTTCTGAAGTATCTTATTTTGGCTCTTAGGAACTATTTTTTGCCCACTTAGCCACATAACTTTGAATTTCGATGATGTCTCATATTGGGTGTTATTGTACTTTCTCAAATGATCCAGGAATTCTGCAGTTTGTACAGTGATTTTTTTATGATCATCTTTTGTTTGAAACTGTTCGGCAGAGCCACCTATCATTGATTTGAGATTAGGTGCTGTGCGCTTTTTTACTTTTTCATTTTTCGTTTGGGTTCCTTTTATTGATTCGTCATAAGGTAATGCTGATCGATCTGTATTTGTCTTAGGAATATTAATTACTTCATTAATAATTGAATTTGCGGGATCGACTTTTTTTTGGAAATCCACTTCTTCCTTGTAAATGAAATACTGATGTTTGCTTATAAATTCTGCAGATTGTTCCCTCAAATATTGATTGTCTTGATCGTTGTAGATAATCAGGCTTTCTTGAGAATTAGTTTGGGAAAATAATTTTCGTATTTTATTCGTAAGGCCCTTGCTTTTCGATGACAACCACATTTTTTTTTCTGGAATGATTGCTTTCTGAAATATCTTGATTTCATAATTTCTCTGCTTATTGTGATAATCTTTGTGATCTTTCAAGAAATCAGCAGTTTGTTGTTTCATTAATTGTGTTGTCTCAGATTTGTGAACGCTTTCTTCACTTCTGCTTCTTTCGATGTCTTTTGCAGGTGTTTTTTTCTGAAGTTTTTTACTATGCTTTTTAGGATTTATTGAATGTTCACTGAGCCAGACAATTTTACGTTTTGAAGAAGCCTCATACTCGTTACTATTGTATTTTTTCAAATTTTTCAGAAATTGAGCAGTTTGGTCACTGATTAATTTGTTATTTTCTTTGGTATGAGATAGGCTTGCAGTGTCTCCTTTCAGAGATTTTATCTTTAAATTAGAGCTCTGCGTTACCTTCTCCATTTTAACTGGAGATTCTTTTCTCATAGGCAGGGCAGACTGATTCGTAGTAATATTGGAAAGATCAACTCTTTTCTTGTCAGTTAAAACTGAATTGGGATTTACTTCTTCTTCAGCAATAAAATGACGACTCTTCTCATCAATGATGATAAAATTTTTCTTCGAATCGGTTGGGGATGGTAATTTATTTATTTTATCCGTAATATTTTCATTTATGTGAATATTTTTGGAGTGTTCTTTTGCTTTGCAGACTTCTTCAAGAAAATAGACATCTTGCTTCCTCTGCTTATTGTGGAAATCTTGATGATCTTTCAAGGAAGCATCAGTTTGCTTCTTAATAAGCATGTTCGATTCAATACTCCGTTTCTCATTACTACTTTTGAAAATATCAGTTTCCATAATTTTATTTTTCACCTGACATTCGTAATGATTTTGAGGAAGTAATTTTCCATCACTCAACCAAATAATTTCATGTTTTGAATAATCCTCATATTGCGCAGTATTGTATTTCTTCAAATGCTCTAAAAATTCAGCAGTTTGTCTCATAAGTAAGTTGGCAACATTATTAGCGGGAGCATGTGTAGTACTGCCTATTTGCGTACTTGTAGCTTGTTTCGCAGGGAGAATTGGAGCTGTCTGTAAAATATATTTATCATCTTCATTGGATTGTAAAGTAGTCACTGGAGAGGAATAGTTTATTTCTCCTTTAGTCGCGTTCAGATTCTTTTGTTGTTTTTGAGTAGGCATATCCACTGAATCGACCTTCTCAGAGAATGATTTCTCATTTTTGGTATATTGATTTGTTAGGTTCTTAATTTTTTCTTTATTTTCTTGATCTTGAATTTTTTTAGATTCATCTTCGAATCGATAAAGACTTATTTTTTCTGTCGAAATAGGAACTTGCTGATGTTGGGAATGACCTTCTATTTTTTTCATAATCGATTCATCATTCTTCACATTGAAAATTGTTGTCGATTTCTTCTGTATTTTTTCCGAAATAACTTTTCGTGTGATCACTTTAGTTTCTTTCTTTGTAGTAGTGTGCTGGACTGTGTTAGAATATGATTTTTGTTCTGAAACTTCTTCTACATTTTTTTGTTCATTTTTGGAGGTGCGTAATTTTGGAGGAGTGGTAAATGTAGGCTGTGTAAGATCGTCGGGAATATTTTTCGCCTGACGATTTTTAGTTTGATTTATCATCATAAATTTATTATTTTGAGCTGTTTTAGGTACCGCTCCTGTAGATTCATGGATATTAGAAAGACTTGCAGGTGTTGAAGTTTTATTATTGACGAAAATTAATGTTTTATTAACAGCATTAGCTGCTTCATTCAAATCGTTGTGTTTCTTCATATCATGTAAAAAAATTTCAGTTTGATATTTCGAGAAAACTGGATTACCAAAATTACTTTCCTTTTTGTCGTGAAAATTTGTAGTTATTTGTGATGAATTATTTTCGCTATGAGGACTGAATTTTTCTGATACAATCTGTTTACTTGCGGTTATAGAAGGCTCTAATTTTCTACTACCTTCATTTTTATATTCTTCTGCTGAAGAAGCTTTTATTTTTTTGTTCCCATTTCTTTGCTCAATTTCATCTACAAAATCATTTTGGTTTTCTAATTTGGGATCACTGTATTTTATGCTATACTTTTCAATGGTTTCTGTTTGGGGATATGCAAATGTTTGCTTAGTAGTTAAATTTTCATTCACTTTATGTTTTTCTTTTACACTGACCTCAATATTCATAGGGTTTTCTGAAGTATTCCTGCAGACATTTTCAGAATTATTAAAATATGTATTTGAAGATTCCTTTCTAGGAATTTCGACGAAATTTTTTTGATCTTTCAGAAAAATTTCTGTTTCATTTCTCAGAAATTCGTCATTTTCTTCATTTTCTTTCTTCTTACCTTCCCTGTGAATAATATTTTTGATCTTAGAAACCAGTTTTTGAGCAGGTGAGAGAGTTCTGCTTCTCCTTTTATTCTTTTCCCCATCACTCCTTCTCTCTTGCCTTCTCCTCCCACTCGGAGGTTTACCACTGACGTCATCCTTTCGATCTTGATGATGCATATTCTCAGGAGACAAAAAATTACCAGACTTTGTTCTTTTTCTTTCAGGCTGGCTCATGAGAGATACACTCCTATTATAAAGATTTTGGTCTTCTGGATAACCATTGTAATAGATTCTTTCATGATCCAGAAAATATTGGACTGGATCTGTTATATGTAAAATATTTTCCCTTGATTTAGTTCTTCTCCTATTTCCAATACCTACCATTCTCTTGAGTCGATCAGAAAAGGATTTTTGACCTGTAGGGGATGTTTTATTCATGTAGTCTAAACTTTTTGTTTTCGATTTCAGTGTGAGGAGATCCTCAGATCTACTCCTTTGATGAAGTACAGAAGGAGATATTACGAACTTAGTCTCTCGTTTTGTGTTTTTAGGTGAAAATTCTTCAGTTTTGCGCTCACTTTTCTGTTGGAATGCTTGGAATGAATCTCTCTTATGCAGACTTTCTATTTGTAAATTTGAAGGACGTTTTATCGTGGACTGTAAGGCACTATGTTCTTGATCACAATAGTATTTTTCGTTTCTTAGGAATTCATCCGTTAATTTTCTGGAGTAATATAACTTTTCCTTAGATTTATCAGACCTTCCAAATTTGAACAATTGCTTGATTTTATGTAATAAAGATTCTCTTTTGTAATTAGCTTTGACTGTATGAGTAGGATGTTCATTTAAAAAAATCATGTAAAATCTGTTCTGTTCATCTCCATACTTTTTCTGTTGAAGTAAAAATTCCATAGTTTGCTGTTTCAAAATGTTTATTTCTTGTTCTAGAAGTTCCCCATTTTTTCTGGGAGCCTGTTCTAGCATATTTTCATTAGTTACTCGTATATTTGGTTCGGGTTTAATCAGTGAATAATCACGCTCGACAACTTTATCTTTTTTTGTTTGATCTATTTTTGGATCGAAAATAAATTCAATATGTTTCATTACTTCGAGAGAAGTTGGCTCATTTTCAGGAGGAGAGGATTTAACAGCATTTTTATTTTGAAGGGCGATTTTAACATTCTTCTCTTCAAGTATTTCTTCAGATGAAATATTTTTTTTGTCACCTATAGCATTTTTATATTGTCCATTTTCAATTGACCCAAGTAAAGGATTTTGAAATTTTCCGTTCTTTGTATAAAAAATTTTATAAGATTCAAACTCAAAATTGTTGAAATTTTTTTCATTTTTCAAAAATGCTATTGTTTCTTCTTTGAAAACAGGTTCACATTCTTTACTTTTAAGAGATTTGACAGAATTTTCAGGAGAAAAACCCATTATATTTTTTATTTTATAGAAAAACCCTTTTTTCGGACTCGAAGATTGTTTAGCGTCTTTATTATAAGAATTCAGATTATCCACATATTTTTTTATATAAGTGTTATGTTGATATTGTTCAGAAAGAATTTTTTGTTCCGCATCATTGTAATCTCTATTATTCTCCAAAAATTTGGCCGTTGTGTTTTTGATATACTCATAATTTTGCAATAAATTTTCTGTAGTTGAGGCAGAGGACTGTGACGAATTGACAGTAATGTTATTATCTGATATATCTTGAATAACATGTTTCGTTCCAGGAGAATTTACAATATAAACATGTTTATAGGTCTTTTTGTAGGGAATTTCAAGTGGAACCTCCACTGTTTTTAAACTTAAAATATGTTCTTCTGGGACACTGGAATAAACCTGATTAGATTGGTACTTGATTTTATTTTCGTATTCATTGTCCGAATGCTTAATAAAAATTTCGTAAGCTATTTGCTCAAGTTCTTCATAATCCCTTAACTTCTGCAAGAATTCTGCAGTTTTCGCTTTCATAACCAAATAAGTTTGACGTTCAGAGTTTTCAGAAAGGTTTGAAAAAGATTTAACGTACCTTTTTTTCGGGGATACCTTCATCTTTGAAGCCAATTGTTTCGTCAGACGGTGTTTCATTTCTCCCTCGTTCGATTTGTTAACCGATATTCTCTCGTGAGAAAGAAACATCGATGTATAATCTTGAAGAAGACGATTTAGATAGTTGTGATTTTCATGCGGCATATTATGGATCAGAATACGAAAGTCGGTAACGTATCTGTCAATTTCACAGCGCTTCTTTTCTTCTATCAAAAACTCGCGAGTGAAATTTCTTAAGAGTTCCTCCCTCGACGTGACTTTCACCTTCGAACGCATTGTTCTTTTCGATTTTTCCACAGAAATATTCAGTTCACTAGAACAAGTGTTCACACTATCACTCACAGTTTGTTATATCACTTTTTGTGTTCACAAAGATGCGGAACAGTTGTTTCGTTTATTTCAAATCGCTTACGATTGAGTGAATTCTATTTTCTTGATGTCCAGATTATTTGCTTCGTAAATATTTTTCCGCTGAAGTGATGTCATGAATGGGTCATAAATTCTAAAACGTGAAGGACATTTGCATTCAAAACCGGAACAAGGTGAGGCATCTATATGGAGAGTATTCCTCCTATGGCAAATATACGGGGGTCTGCTTGAAACCCGATAGATCGTGCTCAAAATCTACAGAAGCCTTTTTATAATGAAATCATTGAATGTTTCATAGCGATAAAAAATAAATGATAGAATTCAATTTTTGATAATGATACAATGGTGACAACAGTCACTAATAATGAAGAGTTTGCTTGGAAGAATGATTGAATAAAAATTCTGGCATACACATACACACACACACACACAAACACATATATATAAATATATATATATATATATATATATATATATATATATATATATATAAATATATATATATATATATATATATATATATATATATATATATATATATATATATATATATATGGCCTCTCCTTATCTTTTTCTCTGCGTCCTACTTGAGCGCTTTGCTTCTATTTCCTTCAATTATTTTGATGAATATATCGGAATTTAACGGAATATATCGGTATATATATATATATATATATATATATATATATATATATATATATATATATATATATATATATATATATATATATATATATTATATATATATATATATATATATATATATATATATATATATATATATTTATATATATATATATATATATAAATATATATATTATATAAATATATATATATATATATATATATATATATATATATATATATGTTTATATATATATATATATATTTATATATATAATTGTATACTATTGAGTAAAATATATGTTTATAAACTCATTTATTCAAAAAATTCTCAATATTTCAACACTTTTTGGTGTCTTCTTCAGGAGAAATCAAGCTAAAATACAATAAAAATAATGATAAAAACATAAAGTAATGTATATAAAAATTAACCTCACTTACAATTAGAGTTAAAATGATGATCTAATAACTATATTGGACATATTATTGCGTGTAACTTATAATTAGGACCCTTAGTCAGCATTAAAAGATTTTACATTTTGATAATAAATTACTAAACAATAAGAGACTAACCCTAGCCCATCTCAACCTAATAAAATTGAAATTAAATTAGGACTAATAATTAAAAATATTATAGAAAACACAAACAAAACTACTAATAAAATAAATCGATTCGAACATAATTCACCTTCTATATAAGATTCTCTATAAAAAATAACTATAGAAGAGATAAATAAAACAAAACTTATGAATAATAATGATATTCAGTCAATTAAAATTGAATATTCAATTGAAATAGAATTTAAATTCATTAAATTTAACTCTACAAAATAAATTATTTCTTTTACTAAAAAATAAATTCTAGAAAAAAATGAAAAAAAAGAAAAAAAAGAAAAAATTCTAAAATAAATTAAACAAATAGAAATAATTTAAGAATAATTAATAACTTTGATTCCACAAATCAATATTTTTTTTAAACTACTTAAATATAGCAAAAGAAAATCTCTTTTTAAAAATAATAAATTTAAAGGCACTCAATGTAAAAATAAAATTAAAAATTCTCGTAAATTAATTATTTTAAAACTATTTAAACCTCTGAAAAATTTTCCATGCTGAGAAAAAGAATATAAATAAAGTCCATATACAGCTCTAAAAAAAGAAATTAAAATTAAAAATATTATATTTAAAGAAGAAAACCTTAATAACCTATTAATTAATATAATTTCTCTTAGTAAATTTAAAGAAGGGGGAGCTGCTATATTTGAAGATACAAGTAAAAATCACCATAAAGATAATGAAGGAATTAAATTAATTAAACCCTTATTAATATATAATCTTCGTCTATAAAATCGCTCATAACAAATATTTACTGAAACAAATAAACCTGAAGAACATAAACATTATATTAACTGCTTTAAGAAACCGAGTAGGGGATGTAATATTGCTAATAGCTATTGCTTGAATATTCAATTATGGGATTTGAAATTTTATTTTTTATATAGATTTTTTTAAAATAGATTATTTTATAATGATTATCTCTTTATTTGTTTTAATTGCTGCTATAACTAAAAGAGCTCAAATTCCGTTTTCTTCTTAATTACCGGCAGCTATAGCTGCCCCTACTCCTGTTTCAGCTTTGGTTCATTCTTCGACTTTAGTTACTGCGGGAGTTTATTTGCTGATTCGTTTTAATTTAATTATTACAAAAAATTTTATAATTTTTTTATTATTTATTGGTTTAATGACTATATTTATATCAGGTATGGGAGCTAATTTTGAATTTGATTTTAAAAAAATTATTGCTTCGTCTACTTTAAGTCAATTAGGATTTATAATAAGAGTTTTATCTTTATATATTTAGTTATTAGTGCCCTTCTTAAGAACTATGAGGATTCGATGTCGTTGCCCACTCGTTCGATGGACGAGATACTACTGATACGTTGAAGATCGAAACAGGCTGTTTAGTGTTTCCAACGTGTGTGGCACGTATGACGAATTTTCTAACATTCTTCCTTGGAGGATGAATGGAAATTCTACGTCGTGGAGTATCCTAGAACTAGTTACATGGAAGTGTTGATTTTATTAATCTTCAAATTTTCAAATGAATTTCTCAACCTATCATTATTTTTATATATTTATATATATATATATATATATATATATATATATATATATATATATATATATTTATATATATATAATTTTTTTTTGGAAGATTTTTCTGTTTGTAGGATAATTGATGATTTTATCGTTTTTTCGCAATAATGGTTTCAGTTCAATAATTCAGTATTAGTTAATACTTTCGTGCATGAACATTTCAAGGAAATCTTCCTTCGTCAGAACTCGAAACCATTGCCCTGGAATAATAAGTCCCATTTATATTATTCATGGTGAAATTGCACAAAATAATTTCAATCTAAATTTTCATTGTTCAATAAGTAAGGTGCAACTGTTTATGATATAGAACTACGAGGAACAAATCCCATGTTTTCCTTCAGAAAAAGTATACTGGCTAGTCAATTTTTCATGAAATTTTTTCATATTATCAATGAAAAAGGCGTTATCTTTCTACGAAAATATTCACCGATAGGTCGCTCTTTTATTTCAGTTGAAGAAGATGCTAGCTCAATTGAATGGACAACTACCTGTGAAGCAGTCTACGTCCTAGATGTCTTTTCAAGGAAAATCTCATTTTATTAGTGCAATCTAATATATATATATATATATATATATATATCTAATATTTATATATATATATATATATATATATATATATATATATATATATATATATATATATATATATATATATATATATATATATATATATAGGGTGTTTTTTAATTGAATATAAATAATGTAGGGAATGAATTTTTGGCCGATTTTGAGAAGAAAACATCATATGAACGCATGTCCTAAACGTCCTAGTTTTTGAGATGAAGGGTGGTCAAGTTTGAGAAAATAAATCAACTTTAAAACCACACAAAATATTTGAAAAAATTTAAGAAAAAAATACAAAAAAAATTAAATTAAATTGTTTGTTCGATGCACCAATTTTTTTTAACAAAAATCTATTTCCTGCAATGTGATAATGTTATGATTATGCAGAGAATCAGTTTGAATTTTTTTATGCGAAAACCAGGCGTCGCTCGAAGGAAACTCAAGAGATCAAATTTGTTCAAAAAACAAAAGATACATTTTAAAAATAATTTCAGTTTTAAGAAAAATCAGTGGCGTACCATAAATGTTTGCTGAAGTATGCAAGGCAAATTCTGCATGAACGACACTGGTCGAAAATTTAAAACCTATATTGCATCAAAAAATGTACATTGATGAGTAGTACTTGCATACTGAATTTGATTGAAATATTTTTCGAGGTTTAAAAGTTATAAATAAAAAAATATTTATTTTCTGAAACTTTACCACCCTGTATTTCAAAAACTAGGACGTTTAGGACATACGTTCATATGAAGTTTTCGTCTTGAAATTGGCCCAAAATTCGCCTTCTAAATTATTCACATTCAATTAGAAAACAGCCTGTATATATATATATATATATATATATATATATATATATATATATATATATATATATATATATATATATATATATATATATATATATATATATATATATATATATATATATATATATATATATATATATATATATATATATATATATATATATATATATATATATATATATATACAGGCTGTTTTCTAATTGAATGTGAATAATTTAGGGGGCGAATTTTGGGCCCATTTCAAGACGAAAACTTCATATGAACGTATGTCCTAAACGTCCTAGTTTTTGAGATACAGGGTGGTATAGTTTCAGAAAATAAATATTTTTTTATTTATAACTTTTGAACCTCAAAAAATATTTCAATCAAATTTAGTATGCAATTACTACTCATCAATGTACATTTTTTGATGCAATATAGGTTTTAAATTTTCGACCTGTGTCGTTCATGCAGAATTTGCCTTGCATACTTCAGCAAACATTTATAATTATCAAGAGATTAGAAATAGTTCACAGGCAACAACAATTCGAATGAATATATATATATATATATATATATATATATATATATATATATATATATATATATATATATATATATATATATATATTTCTATTTCTAATCTCTTGATTATTATTAGCAATAACAGGCTTGTTGAATCTCAAAAAACTCGATTTTATTAAAAAGTTGACGTTTCGCCACGACATTCGTGGCTTTATCAAAACTTTTGAAAAAATTGAAATTTCTTTGACATTTATTGATTTGAAAAAATTTGAATAGAAAAAGACTACTATGTTTCACTAAAATTTTTCGGCTGTGGCCGTTCTTTGTTATTTATTACGTGCTATTCAGTCCAATATTAACATTCAAATCTGTTATTATTAGATGGTAAGGGAAACCACAGAAACCTTTACCCACGTAATGTTCGAAATAGGTTCAAATTATTTTGATTTTGAAAAGTCAAAGAATAGGGTACTATTTATCTTTTTTTCAAAAATTTCTCATTGCGGCTGTGGCCGTCTTCAGTTATTAATTACGTGCTATTTAGTCCAATATCAACAGACAGGTCTGTTGATATTAGATGGGAAGGGAACCACAGAAACCTTCACCCACGTAATGTACAAAATAGGTTTAAAATATTTGATTGTTGTCTTTAAAAAGACATTACTTGTAATTTTGGAGATCACATGTTCTAAACTATACTTTCTTTTTAGAAAAATTGAAAATTCTAGATGTTTAGATTTTGTCTAAGAAGATGATTTGTTATGGTTAGAGTTTGTTTATTGAATTATTTTGTTTTGATTTATGTTGTTTCTTAGAAAAATTAAAGAATTAAATCTGCGTATATTGAACTCAAATGTTTGATATCTGTTCTATCATTTACGACTTTATTTAAATTTTTTTGAATATGTAACATTTCTAAAATTTCTATGCGTTTTTGATCTTTTTTTATTTCTGAAATTTTTGTGCTATTGAAGTTGAAAGTATGATTCTCATTGTTTTTATGTTTTATTAGTGCTGTGGTTTGTGTTCTGGTATATTTGTGTGCTTTTAGTTTTTCTTCTAAATTTTGAAAAGTTTGTCCTATATATGATTTATTACAATTATTACAGGGTATACTATAAACAACATGAGATTTTTGCAGAAGAGGTGTTTTACTTTTTAATTTAGAATATATTTGTTTTATTTGATTTTGTGCGGTGTGGGCTACTTTAATATCGTGTGGATTTAAAATTTGTGAAATTTTATTACTTAAATGAGGAGTATATGGGAGAGGAATATATTTTTTGTAAATATTTTTTTTTTTGAAGTTTCTAATGTGTTGTAAAGTTTATGAATTCTATTTTTAGTTATTTTCTGAATAAGTTTTATTGGGTAATCGTTTTTTATGAGTAATTTATGGACATCTTGTAATGTTTCATGTCTGTGTGTAGGTGAAGTAAGTTTGAGTGCTTTGTCTATATATCCGATTATTAAACTCTTTTTTTATGGCAAATGATGTGTACTGTTGTAGTTCAATGTTCTATGTGGAAAAATTTCTTTTCTATGCCATTTTGTGATGATTTCATTGTTTTTGTGTATGAGAGTAATATCAAGAAAATTTAATGTATTGTTCGTTTCTTTTTCTAGGTTAAATTTGTAATTTTCTATTAAAGTCGTTGAATTTTTTGAGAATATCATCAATAAAATCTTCTGATGTTATTATAAGGCAATCATCAATATACCTTTTGAAAGTTATAATTCTTTCATTCGAATTATTCAATACATTTTCTTCTAAATATTCTAAAACTAATTGAGCTATAACACTGGAAATAGGACTTCCCATTGCTACACCATCAATTTGTTGGTAGAAGTTATTTTCATATTGAAAATAGTTTGTACCAAGTGCAAATTGAATTGCTTCTATAAAATCGGTTTTAGGAATATTTGTATAATTTTTGATAATATTCCATTTGTCATTAATTATTATTGGAACCACAGAATTTGGAATATTGGTATAAAGAGAAACAACATCTAATGAAAAAAATTTGTAATTGTTAGGTATTTTCAAAGTTTTAAACTGGTCTACTAGATCGAGAGAATTTTTGATATAATAATAATAATTATCAAGAGTTTATATATATAGTATTTTTCCGGTACATAGTGGCATCTCCAGCGGCCCCCATCAGACCAAATGAGCAGCAATTTCGTACTTGGGGTTGTTCTTTCAAAATTTGAGTAAATTCAGTAAATTTTTGAAGTTTTATCAACATATCCGAAATTCAACCAGAAAAAAAGTAAATGGATTAATTTGGTGCTAAGGAATTCTACAGCTTTTGCAGTTAGAGGGTTGAAATTTGGTACGTATGTTGAGATGATGTTAGTGAAGTGCTCCATTGGGGTTTCAATTGATTTCTTGCACGACTACCACTAACTTTCATCTTTTGTTGAAATTTCAATCGTTTTTACAGCCACTTCAAATTCAGTTGAAAACCTGAAAATTTGTAAGTGAATTCAGTTGATATTGAGGTACTATTTAGGGTTTTTATATTTTTATCTTAACGGCGCAGTTTACATTCAGAAATATCTTGTGTTATTGCAGATTTTCAAGCTTTGTGCATCTCTTCAGCCCCTCGAAATTGACTTTTATGTAGCAGAGGACAAAAATAGGGGGAAAATACGACCATAGGTCCATAGGATAGACCTCTGCTGTTCAACCATTTTTTTCCACTAGATTAAATATGCTGTAATATTCAGATATACATATATGAGAAATTCGACAATCAATTTTTGGATGCACCATGTAAAGCAATGTGATGATTACAATATTTTGGTGGGCTGATGTCATTTCTTTATGTTTTGAACATGAGCTCAGATAGAATTATAGGTTGAATAATCGCAGCGAACTCTGAAGATCATTCTCAATTTGCTGGAAGCAGTGACGACGTAGTGAATTTCTATAAATAAAGATGAGAGGCAACTGCACAAATGACAACATTGCGGTGCAAGATACGTGGTGTAAATTAAATACCTTCGACCAAGGTTGGAATCATTATTATATAAATAATTATTAGTGAATACTGAGCAGTTGTTTTCGCAATGGTTAATTGCAATTCATTTTCGAATGGTAGCACGGAGGTGATAAATTAAACCTAATTTGAAAGATTTTATTGTTGTTATTTATACGTTACGTAGGTACTTAATATGAGTTAGTTGTCGGATCTTTTTCAGATTTTCAAAATCGGAATTATACGTTGCCTGTCTGATTAAATTGTTAATTCTTTCTTGTTACCGACCTTGCTAAATGGAACAAAATATTCTAATTCTATTATTTCACAGGATGTTCGACATATGAACCGTCAAAATTTTCAGGATATTGTTGGGGACATTTGCTGGACGGACCGGAATTCGGTCCCGCTGACCTGACTTTTTCTAACCTTACTAACCTAAGGTCCCTGTGAGCAGGTAGTCCCTTCCGCAGGTAGCGGGACCGAATTCCGAAACACCGCATTTGCTACCTTTCCACTCTGGATCCTGGGTCCTAAGAGTCACGGCTGAGGAAATAGATATTTATAATTTTTTTTCTCGAATCACCGAAAATCTTGCTTTTAAACCATGCCTGTAAAAGCACCATAAACGTTCATAAAAATAAAATCGTTTTCCTAACCAATTCAAGACGATTCCTCTCCTTCTGACGGAATATCCGTAATTTGAAGCTCAAATCTTTTTATTTTTATCAATGATTAGAATAAAATTAAAAATGTCATCAAGTAGCTGTTCTTAAAACAAAATGAAGCACTCAATTTTTGTTACTTTTTCAACAATGAAATTTGAAGTTGGTTTTTTCACGAAATCACTAATTTTGTGAAATAAAAAACCTCGTATATCCCTTTGCTATTGTCAGTTCGAATAAAAACTATTAATCATTTTAGCAAGCATACATGATGAAATATGTAGAAAAATTTACTGTTGCTGGCATTAATAAAAAACTAACCAGGGTCGTGATTTTGGATAATTTGAGAAAAAAACACATCCCCAGAAATATCCCAAAACATTTTAACGGTTCATGTACCGTACACCCTGTATATATTTTCATAATATATAATATAGGGGTTCCCCAAATTCGATGGCCTATAAGAAGTATCTGGAGAACGAAAGAAGTCAACGACATGAAATTCGGGCTACACGTATAAGAGGATATGATCTACACGTGGAAAACATTATCATCATTGCAACGTTGCCAGATCTACGAGTAACTTATGCTCACTATGTTATTTCAAATGGCACACCATGTATATTTTAATATTTTTGTATTTATTCTGTGAAACATTTCGAAACTTTTTTATAGACCATATGATATACCTATCTTGAGCCATTTCCAAAATAAAAATTATTTTTTGAAAAATTTGGCAACAAACATCTCCGAATTAAATATTTATTTTTTCTCAACTATCACAGCTATAGCCCTGAAATTTTTGTTAGAGAATCATATAAGGTTAGTTTAACACAAAAGAATAAATTCCTTAACTGAAAGAATCATATAATATTATACATATCTCTAGCGGTTCAAGACTTATGGGCAAAAAACTAGAAAAACTCAATTAGAACAAACATAACTTTTCATTCTAGGCCTGAGGGCTATCATGGCAACGCAAATAAATGCCACCGGTTTGCTCACCTTCAACCTCGAACTTTGGAACATGTCAGGTATTCAAAAAAAAAATAGAGACTCTAACCAAAACGTGAAATAATAATAATAACTAGGTATGCAATGCAAGCTCCTGTTTGCAAATATTGAGCGAAGCAATCATTTTTTCAACTGAATTTGAGGTTTTCAAAAATGATAGTCATGTCGACCTTAACCAACATTTATGCTAATGATTGCCGTTTTAATTTTAGTGAAACAAAATGCCATTCCGAATCTGCGATTAACATGTTCAATACATGTCCACACATGTGTGGGTCTATGCTTCTCTGTTATAACATAAACATATTTTCAGGCAGGGCGCAGAATCGGAACATACATGTTGGTTAAGGACGACATTTAATTTTTGAAAATCTCAAATACAGTTGCTAGCTTCGCTGAATATTTGCAAACAGCAGCTTGCATTGCATACCTAATTATTATTATTATTATTATTCACTTTTTGCTTAGAGTGTGTATTTTTTTGAATGCCTAACATGTACCAAAGTTCGAGGTTAAAGGTGAACAAGCCGGTGACATTTATTTGTGTTGCCATGATAACCCTCAGGCCTAGAATGAAAAGTTATGTCTGTTTTAATTGAGTTTTTCTAGTCTTGAACCGCTAGAGATAAGTATTATATTATATAATACTTTCAGTTGAGGAATTTGTTCTTCCTTTGAATGCTGCTAAAAAATATAGGATGTTCCATTTGAAATTAATGCATAAATTTCACTTTTATGTTCCACCTAAAGAACATTATATTGTGAACACTCTGTATGACATACCTTGACTCCCATAATTTATTGTGTTAAACTAAAAAATAAATTTTCATTTCGGAGGTGTGTATTGCCAAATTTTTCAAAAAATAATTTTCATTTTGGAAATGGCTCAAGATAGGTATGTCAAATGGTCAATAAAAAAGTTTCAAAATGTTTCACAAAATACAAAAGTATTAAAATATTCATGGTGTGCTATTCGAAATAACATAGTGAGCATAAGTTACTCGTAGATCTGGCAACGTTGCAATGATGATAATATTTTGCAAGTGTAGATCATAACCTCTTATACGTGTAGCCCGAATTTAAAGTCGTTTACTTTTTTCGTTCTCTAGATACTTATAATAGGACATCGAATTTGGGGAACCCTGTATATATATATATATATATATATATATATATATATATATATATATATATATATATATTTATATATACATATTATATATATATATATATATATATATATATATATATTTATATATATATATATATATATATATATATATATATATATATATATATGTGTGTGACATACTGTGATTACAAGAAATGAATTGAGTTTATGAGTTTATTTAACAGGAAATATCGCTGTGATTCTAGCAATTGTCATCGCAATATTTCTTAGTTCAATAACCAATAAATACTAACTCAGTGAAAGCACATTTAACATGTCCTTATATGGTTAATTAAGTGCAAATTGAAATATCAGAAAAAGAAATACTACCTCTATCCCGGTCATTAAGGGGTTTGACCCACGAAAAAAAGATTATATTATTCCTTCAGAAACATCCTTATTAAGGATTAATAATTAATACTACAAAAAGTTTACACTAATTTGAGGGTGCTAACAACAAAGAATCATAGAAAGGGTTGAAGAAAATAGTTTTTCTAGAATATCTGGAAAATTAATCAATTTTTCAACAACAAAAAAATACTACCGTAAGGAGAAGCAATTTAGAAAAAAAAATGTGAACCATGTTTCAGATAGGCTCATCAGTTTTTCTGTGAAAAATATTTCAATATTTTACGTATAGCGGCTAAGCGTTAGGCTAAATTGTTTATAATATTACAATTGAGCTCTGCAGCGAGTTATAAAAATGTTCATAACTTCTTTACTGATGGTCTTTTGAAGAAAATAAAAAGGTTTTTTTGAATCTTTTAACTATAAATTGTGTTTCAATTAGTTGATTGCTTCAATATTAAAAATGGAAATGAATATACATTTTTGTTTTAAATTACATTATAAAGCAAAATTATTTATATTTCGAAAAAATAAAATGATTATCTCAACTCCTCTAGAATTAAGTCAAGTATACTATAGTTTTTGTAATTATAACATGAATTAGCAATATATGTTTTTGAAAATAAGAAAAAAAACTTGTTAAATAAAAATGTTAAATTTTCATTTAAAACATATATTACTAATTCATGTTATAATTACAAAACCTAGAATACACTTGACTTAGTTCTAGAGGGATTTGAATAAATATTTGATGTTTTTTTAAATATAACTATTTTTGCTCTATAATGTAATTTAAAAGAAAAATGTAAGTAGGTACCTATAGTAATTATCATTTTTAATGTTGGAGCAATCAAATAATTAAAACAAAATTATTTATATTTAAAGGATATGAGTTTTCTCTTCAAAAACCGTTAAAAAAAGTTATGAACATTTTTATAACCAACTACAGCGTGCGATTGTAATATTATAAACAAGTAAGCCTAGTGCTTAGCCGCTATACATATGAAATATTGTTTTACAGAAAAACTAATGAGCCTATCTTAAATATAGTGAGATCTTTTTTTCTAAATTACTTCTTGTTTACGAAAGTATTTTTTTTCTTGAAAAATTGATTTATTTTCCACATATTCAAGAAAAACTATTTTATTCAACACTTTCGATGATTATTTGTCATTAGTGCCCCCTATATTAGTGTAAATTTTAATAATATTAATAACTTATTCTTAGTAAAGATGTTTCCGATGGAATTACCCAATAATCTATTTTTCGTGGCTTTTGACAATTGCTCTGGTGACTCTATTGCATTACATTTCTTGCGGCTATTACCGTCTTTATTTACTTATTACTCGCTATTCAGTCTTATATCAGCAGTCTGCTCTGCTAATATTAGATAGTAAGAAGAACCACAGAACGTAATTTTCAAACAGAGTTATTTTATTTGAGGATTTGCCTTTACAAAGACAAAGTTATTTCGACTATCGTTGAAATTATACCTATTCTAGATGGAATGAATGTTGTGCAGGTATATGATTCATGGTTGGTTGGAAATTCTGAAGATGTAGATGGTTTTGAGAAAATTAAACCTGCCAATGGGTAGCATATTTTGAAACATTATTTCAGAAATTTATTTCCATACCTATCTTAAAAAATATGCAACAAAGTAATATTATTCCTAGAATGTAAAAAGAATTATTAGTTGCAGTTAAAGCTCCACTTGTAAAACTTTTTCTTCAATGAAATTTGTTTATTTTAATTTCTCTTCACAATTTTATTCAAATGACATTTTGACATCAATAAGTGAAAAATTAAAATCGACAAAAATATCGGTAACTTAGTTGACTAAAAATAATTCCAAAGAAGTGCAGTTACTCTGACAATAATAGTATATTGTTTTATTAGGAGTAAAAGTGATACTTTTCGTGGCGAGACTTTTTAGTCGAGCCACAAAAAGTCCTTTTCTCCGAATAAAACATGCAATTTTTTCCGCAAGCGGTGTTTAAACGATGGAATTAAGATGATATTTTCAAAAGGGATTAGATGTGAAGAAACGTAAAACTAGATTGCTTTGCTTACTGGTTTTGTAGATGTCAAGGCAAAAAAAATTTGACAATTCAACAAAATAATTGTCCGAAACATTTAAAGTCACTTATCTACGCATTATAGGACTGTGCGTTTTTGGTAAGTACCATACTATTAAGAAATGACTTGTTAAAATATATAAAATTTTTCTTACAGATTATATTATGTCGATTCGGAAACCAACTGTACGCTGCCCGACGTTCTTGATATTGATGTCAGAGTGAAAAAAAGTGTACTTTTTTGTACGCCCACGGCCGGACAAAAAAGTAAAAACAAAAGGATGTCTATGAAATCAAACTTCAACATTGAGAACTGAGGTTAAAAAAGTCGTCATTCTTTGACGTTTGCGGAAATAGTTATTTTTGTGTGCGAAATCAGTATTTTTTCAATGGCGCATGAAATACTGATTTCGCTCACGAAATACAAACAATATTTTTTGTATAACTGGCAAAAAATATTTAAATTATAAGTATTTATTAAAAGTTATTTTAAGCCAGTTTGATAGCAAAATGGCTTGGCAAGTATATGTTCAATAGTAATATAGACCACTGTTTTAGAAAATGCCACTCTTCTAGCAAATGGTGATAGGGGGTGATATGACTTCTATTAAAAGCCATCGTGGCTGGAAATCGACCATAGTGGCTGAGGGTTACTTAAAGGACAGTTTAAATTACAAAATTGATATTTCTAATAAAATTTTAAACTGTCAACCATCCACTTCCAACGGAGACATATCTACTAATAATCCCTGCATTTCTGATGAGAACAAGACAATTTCTGGCAACCAACTATCAGCATCGTCGTCCTCGGGATAAATATTGGAAATAATTGTTCAAATTTTACTATTAATTATTATTGCAATGAATAATTTTGTTATTCTTATCAATTTTCATTAAATTCATTATTTCTATATTCTATGGTCTTTTTTTCACGGTGAAGAATAGTATATTATTCAACGAGCACAAAATGATTGCTATTTTTCACGAGGGTGAAGTTGAATGGAATCTACGAAATATTCATAGGAATAATGAAAATACTTTACCATGTATCCTCAGTGCAGTGCCAGATTAACTGAGAGGTGGTTGAGGCCTTGTTAAGGGGGCGAAAATCCCTAAATTTCAAGGTTCGCTATCATATATTTTTTATACATTAGTATGAATTGCGGGCCATATATTATTAAATATATATAGTATAGCGAAAAACAATTGAATTTCAAGATTTAAAAGTATCGAAGTGCCTCAGATGTATGTGTTCACATTAAAGTATTATAGAGAAGTCAGAAATTTAATTACCTTGAACTAAATTAATGAATTTTCTCAAAAAAAATGTTCAGTTTATTCATTTGTACATCTTGAACTTTACTTCATCAATTAGCAATGTGCAATATATTGGTCTATCCTCCCAGTGCTTAGGCTCGCATAGAGCGCCCTGTGGTTATTATGCTTACTCCAGGAATATAGGGTTAGCAAAATTTTTTAATTTCGAAATTTCCTCCCTAAAAATTTCAATTTTCCATTGTTATTATTGAGCAGTGTGTGATTTTACGCTTGAGTGGTATTTCTTTGCTCGAAAGTTTATTATGAACATTCAAGAAGTGTAATTTTCACTAGCCACAGTTGAGTAGTTCTATTAACTACTTTGAAGTGAATGAACCGGAATTCAAAACTTGGATGCAAATGAATTCAATGTTATTGAAATTTAATTGAAATAAAACCTGTACTATAATCATATGATGAGATGAGCAGGGGACGTAGCAATTTTGCTTATAGAACTACCTGATATACTCACACTGGTTTTATATGAGGTCAAATTATTTTGTGCAGAATGTAATTTAATGAATTTTTTCTATAGAACAGTTTCCTACTCACTATCCCAATACTGGCCTACGATAACATGCCTTGTGTAGCATAGGTTGAGTGGCGTCTGCGAAACAGGCGTGCTGGGTTCGAATCCTGGGTTAGGTATGGTTTTTTGTCTATGTCGTTGAGTTTCAGTGGTTCTGTTAAACAATCAGTTGATACAGTTACCAGTCCATAAGCGGTTCAAAACTGTACATCCATAGAGTAAAAAGAAGTACGATAAACAATTTGAATATATACAGTAGTCCTGAAGCAAAATTTGAAAAATTTAAATTTAGTACCTAATTGAATAATGATGATAAATAGAGAAAATGCTGGTTCAGTCAGGTAGGTTGACTTGGATTACTAAATAAACGAGGAAACCTTCGAATGGGATTCGATGCATTTGAAGGCCTTGGTACTCTTGGTAGCCCAGTGATGCGTCATTTGTATATCAGGCATCTTGCTTTCGAGTCTCAGCTTGCTCCTTGATATTGTTCAAATTCAAACTGTTTATTTCCAGAGACATAAAAATACATGTATTGGAATTGTCAATAATAGTAAAAGTAATTTAAAAGTAAAAGTAAAAAAAACACAAGTATACTAACATGAAAAACAGGAACTACATACTATAATACTAATCTTACATAATTATAAAATTCTTAAAAAGTACAACCAAAAAACTCAGCAAGAGAATAAAATGAATTCACAGCCAGCACATTCTTTAGTTTTATCTTAAAAAGTTTGATATTTTGGATATTCTTTAAGTTGGAGGGCAAATGGTTAAAAATTTTTAAGATGTTATACCTGGTCTTTCTTGAACTTGAGTTAGCTACTGGTATGTAAAGGTTGTCTGTTGCTCTTGTTGAGTATTTATTTATATCACCGCACTTTTCAAGTTGATCCAAACTCTTAAAAACATAGCAGGCACAGTGTAATATATAGAGACTCACAACTGTTAGAATTCTTTCAGAGCTGAAAATACTACGGCAAGATTCTCTGAAAGACAACGAAAACATTGTTCTGAGAATTCTTTTTTTGGCACACAAAAACTCCACTTATATTACTTAAGTTTCCCCAAGCCAATAATCCGTATGTTAATATTGACTGGATTGAGCAATAATGAAACATCTTTAATGTTTCCTTGTCAACATATTGCCTAAGTTGTAATATGGCAAAATTTCTACTACTTAGTTTAGAGCATACACTTTGAATGTGGTTGTTCCAAGATAAGTGCTGATCAATTGTAATTCCCAAGAAGTTGGTGGAATCTTTTTGTATAAGGCTTGTTTGTTTATCCTTAAGTAGTAGGCTAAAATCTTGCACAATTCTAATATATATATATGTCCCATGAAATTTAATGATTGAAGTGTTTGTATTGATATGTTGGGTACTCACATATTAGATTCCAGGACCATTGGATGTTCAAAAACTATAGGTCTCATGTGAGAAATTTGTTTCTAAATCAAATCGAAATACTCACCTGCCTACATATACCATATAATTTCTGAAAATATCGGAAAATCCCCGACAAATTACCTAGTAGACCTGCATTAAATTCAGAAAAAATTCTGGCAACTGCAAACTTTGGGGAGGAAAGTTGCGGGGTGAGCAAGGGCGGAAAATTTTCAAACCGATGACAAAAAATGTGGAAATTGATTATGAACAATTCATTCGAAATTTAGCATTCTTGGTTTATTTAAAGGTTGTATGGACCTAATAAAACCGGTTTTGCACACCTAATCCCCCATAAATTGAGTAATAGGAAAAATTTGCACTTGTATTGAGTTTATGTTAGGGATGTTATTCTTGAAATTTTAATTTTTTTTTCACCTGACGCCAATTTTACGTAGAGATTTATTGTTTTTTAATTTTTGAAAATTAGCAAAACTCTAAAGCTGCTTCAGATTGAGTTAGAGATTTGAAATTTCTTACGTGGATTGAGTTAATATTGAGATACGATCCTTCGACTCTTCTCCTCAATCGCGCAACACTTCGCGGAGACTATACCGCTTGAATCGCACCTCGACCTTATTCGTCATGAGTAAGCGCTGTACTTCGGGGCGACTAATTTCCTTTCGAATTGCATCTCGGCCTGGTTCGCATTCAGTATGCGATTATGCTAGCTAAGCCCATCAGCCAAGTTTTACATGCTGTATGTCAGCTTCACCTGAGGGAAGTGGAATCTTTCAACTTCTTCAGTTTTACTGACATTTAGACGTTTGATAATTTTGAAAATTAGCACAAGTAATCAAGATATTATTAAAATACAATAATCTCATCCTTCTGTCCTAATGTCGTGACCAGAAATACTTTTATTAGCTTGATTTGCATATGTCGGAATCAATTTTGTGAATATTCGGACGAATTTTTTTGGCTGGAGTTTTGTAAATTCTTCTCGTAGGGTGCGTAATATTTTGATATATAGTAGAAAAATTGAAAAATCTTCAGAGGGTCCTAAAAATCCTAGTTATCCTTTTCATGATGAGAGTACAGTGAAAATAAGCTGAACTTCAGAAGCGAATGATAGGCGAATATAGATTTCATTGTATAGGAATGGCATGGAGGTTAGTATGAGGGTGGTCAATTCTGCACGTAGGAAAGGAATTTCCTGCACGTAGGACGCTCATACTTTGGTATATGTCGGAGGAGATGGAGATTCGACAGGGGTTTATTTTGAGGATATGTTTTCGTTTATCTTTCGCCGAAAATGAGTAGTTTCGGAGAATTCTGTGAAATGGTGACTAGTGGTTTGGGTATGAGATTGGTAACTTCTGCTGGTAATTAGTATGATTGTGAACTAGGGAATTGATGTGTCAGTTTCTAGATTATTTTTACAACCCAACGATTTAGATAAGATTGCACAAGAAATATTTTTTGGACATGTTTTTGAGATAATAAAAGGTCAATCATGTACTAGTACCACTAATAAGGCGGGTTAAGATATACGTTAATAATACTTAAACAATAATGTACCGGGTGTCTGATTAAGAGAGGCACCCGGCTGTATCTCAGAAACTATTCGTCGTAAAGACTTACGGTAAGAAATTTTATAACCAAAGTGGCAAACAGAAAATCCTGGAAATTATTTTCAGGTTTCTAAAATGGCCGCCAGGGGGCGTAACCGCCATCTGAAACTTTAAAAGAGATTTTTTCGGAAATTCATCTTGTAAATATATAAAAAAAATATTTTTTGTTCAAAGTTGAGCTTTATCGAGTCATTTTTATTGGACACTTTTTGACGTAGGTATCCATTGAAATGAAGTGGTGGGGGGTGATTCAATGTTTTTTTGTTTAAATAAATAGCTGTAACTCCTGAACGACTGAACGGATTTCAACAAAGTTGATCTCGTTGGGAACAGCATTTATTGCATTTCAAAGCATTTATTGCTTCATCGAAAACATTTTATCTGTGGTCTGTCAAATTTTTAGTTATGCCGTTAGAGAGCGTTTTTTGATATACTGATAGAAAATTGCTTATTTCTCTAAAAAATTGAATGCAATAACATAACTTCAAAACTGTATCTCGATATCTCATTCCTAGCCTAAAATATCGAAGAAAGAAAATTTACTTATCATATGATTCAAAAAGACGCCATCACACCGGTATTTATTTTCATTTATCTGTATTTTTTCCAAGAATCAATGATGAAATTTCATAATTTGATGATTTTCCAAAAAGAGCATTCTTATTTCAAAAACTTCGAAAAAAAATCGAGTGGGAGCATAATAACCAATGTAATAATATGCAAGTGCAATGTAGCCAGAATATGAAGAGCAGGCCATGGAGAAAAATCATATGCCTAAAATCAACTTGTCAACAAATACTAAAATTATACATAAAGTGGCAGTTTAATAAGTTTTTGTGGCACACAGAAGTAAGGATTGAAAAAGATTGAAATTCCTTTTACAAACGATGAAGCTGTTGATATCACTGCGGTATATTTTGAATTTCTTCAAAACGTGGCATTGGCACAGAGAATATACTGAGCTCTATATTCGGCGTTTACGCCATGCGAGAATTTTTTCGCATTTAGTACGAAATTTGCGTAATACTGGCAGCTTCGACCCTATAAATTTCAGATGAAAATTCTCCATTTTCTTCAAATATGCCTAACAAATTCTCGCATGGCGTGAACGCCAATTTGAAAAACGATTTTATAAAATTTTTTTGGACTAAGAATACTAGTACCTATTTGATAATCATTGAATTATGAAATTTCATTATTGATTCTTCGAAACATACAGATATATGAAAATAAATACCGGTGTGATCAGTGATGGCGTCTTTTTGAATCATATGATAACTGAATTTTCTTTCTTCGATATTTTAGGCTAGGAATAAGATATCGAGATACGATTTTGACTAGCCTATTTTGGCATCATCACAATACATTTTCATGGAAAAAAAATTATGTTATTGCATTCAATTTTTTAGAGAAATTAGCAATTTTATGTTATTATATCAAAAAACGCTCTCTACCGGCATAACTAAAAATTTGACAGACAACAGATAAAATGGTTTCGATGAAGCAATAAATGCTGTTCCCAACGAGATCAACTTTGTTGAAATCCGTTCAGTCGTTCAGGAGTTACAGCTATTTATTAAAAAAAAAAACATTGAATCACCCCCCACCACTTCATTTCAATGGATACCTAGGTCAAAAAGTGTCCAATAAAAATGACTCGAATAAAGCTCAGCTTTGAACAAAAAATATTTTTTTTATATATTTACAAGATGAATTTCCGAAAAAATCACTTTAAAAGGTTCAGATGGTGGTTACGCCACCTGAAGGCCATTTTAGAAACCTGAAAATAATTTCCAGGATTTTCTGTTGGCCACTTTGGTAATAACATTTTTCACCGTAAGTCTCTACGACGAATAGTTTCTGAGATACAGCCGGGGCCTCTCTTAATCAGACACCCGGTACATTCGATAAAAGTAATTATAATTTTCATTGCATTTACTTACAGTTTAAAAACAATTTATTCAATTATGTGGTAACAATCCGGTTGGTGATGAAGATGAAATTCCATTAATTAAGTGATGAAAGTCTTACAATACATTTTTGCGCGAATTTTATTCGCAAAATCATCGATTATATTGACGTATATGAAATCTTATTCATTAGGTTTTGACTCCATGCACAGAAGGGCTAAGGCGTTCAGCTTTTCTTGGCTTAAGGTAAATAATTTTTCACCCGTTTTAAGCAATAAAAGCCTCTCTTACCCGAACAGAGCTCAAAAAAAGTATTAAAATTCACGTTTTTGAGTTCAAAAACTAACTATCAGAAAGATTTACAAGCGATTTTATGCTTGCGTTCAATCGACGCTGTTCGATAAGAAAGAAATCAGAGTAAAAATTTTATTTTTGCGATTTCTCAAAATCGACAGGTAAAAATCGGTAGCAATTCTCAAGAAATCTAAGTTTGGTCAAAGTCTTTCGGATGCCGCAAGCTGCATTGCGACCGGTTGACCTGTTCAAAAGTTATCAGAGGTTTACAAACACACATACATACAGCCATACAGATATTATCGTGAAAATAGTGATGGTTTCCTAGTACCGCAAAACGTCGAGATCTGAAGAAAACTCGATTTTCGGAAATCGGGGTAAAAACCCAATTTTTGAAAATTTTAAATTTTTTAAGCGGAAAGTTAAAAATTTGCTGCCCCTAAAATCTGCCGTCCTAGGGTCCAGCCTACTCAGCCTGCTGGTAAATCCGTCACGGATGATGAAAAAAAACTGAAGGGAAAATAGGAACTTAGTGGGATCTGCTGCTCATGCGTTTTCCATGGTAATATCGGTAGGTATTCATTGAAGCTCATCAAAATTAATTTTACTCAGAAAGACCCTTCATCATTTTTAATGGGTAGGTAAGGATCGATATCTTTTAAATTTGATATAGTTGTAGGACTTTGGTAAAGTATCAATTAAAATTATATTATAATATTCTACTTCAGATTTTATAAAGTATAGTTAGGCAACTAACGTGGCATTCTCTGGTTCGAGAATTATGGACTTCACATCAGACTGCAGTGTGTTTTGTTAGTTGCATAACATGAAAATACTTCAGGGTTAGTAATATCGTAAATAAGAAATATTCAGCTGTACTTCACTAGTTTTAAATTGAAAACTAAAAATTCTTCCTGAATAGAAATATATTTAGCAGCTGTCTTCGAGATTTGACCAACCCTTTGTAGGTGTTTCGACATATTTGAGCCTGATTTCCACTTTTAACGAAATCCAGAGAAAGAGAGTATCCAGAGAGTATATAATACTTCTATAGCCTATTTTCCTGTGAAATCGTAGATAAAATTGAACTGTCACATGGGGGTTGGTTCTTTATTTTATTTTTTCAGTATGAATAATTTATTAAGATCGTTTTGTGGTTATGGTCATCAATTCCAGAAAGTTATTCGGATATGAAAGTCCACGTATAAAGACGTATCGAATTTTTCAATAATCTTTAAAAATACATTTACATTGACTTCATTACAATTTTCGAAAAACATGTACGTCATGATTAGTTTCAATTATGTGTCATTGGTATTTTTAAGAGAGAGAATTAAAAAAGCTGTGGTCTGTCAAGTTTTTGGAAAATTAGCATTTTGTGAGCTCGTAAAAATATGTCCTTCTGAAAATCTTCATTGGCGAAAGTTCTTATGTGTAATTTCAGGAAATCTCAGTTTTTACTATTGCCATTTGAATTGTCCTAATTCACTTTAATGATGAATATTTATATTTTCCAGTTGTACTTGAAAATGTGAGGAAGACCGAATAATTAAAGAATGAAAAACCGTTATTTGTGACAATACATTTTTGAAATATGAATGAGAAACAATATACTTTGTTTCTATCACTATTTTCATTCAATCATTCAAGCGAATAAGCTTGAAAATGTAGTAGTACTACGAAACTGCAGTGGCAAGCAATTGATTGAAAATAGTGATAAAAACAAAGTACCTATATTGTTCCTCATTTATATTTTGAAATGTAATAAAAAGTCAATGATATAATAATGAGAATAATTTCTGAAAACATAGAAAACAGACACATCTGAACTATTTAATGACGATAAATCGCAATATCCACCCAATGTTGCGAATAATCCATCATTTGGACCAAGCATATTGGAAAGCGAAATTATAATAGGCTCTGAAATTAATGAAGATCAATAAGACCCCAGGACCGGACAATATGTGTTCAGAAACTTTTCATCTGATCTGATAACTTAAACTAATATTAAAACGATAACGAAGCTCTTCCATATAATTTACGACTGTGGACAAATTCCGGAAGACTAGCTTCGCTCTACATTTATAGCGCTACCTAAATCAAGCAGTACCACGAGTTCCAAGAATTATCGAATTAAAGTCTTATTATTAGAAATTTAAGCTCTCTTTACGAATCCTTCACTCTATACAAACGATACGAGGAGGTCAATTGCTCTAGATAATTCGGTTTCAAGAGCGGCTTTGTGACTAGAGAGGCAATTTTCAACCTACCAACATTAGTGCAAAACTGTTTGCAATAAGGAAAACACTGTCATTGTGTGCTTCATTAACTAAATAAAAAAATTAGTTTTAATATCAATTTCATCAAAATTAAGTTTTGATCGAATTGCTTATAATATTCATGGATAATGTGACAAAATTATAGAAAGAACGCAGAAAGTTCTATGACTTAACCAGAGAAAGTTTGAACTATTGCAAAATAATTTCCATTATTATGGGTGGAAGCCAAGAGCGGAAAAATGCAATAATATATACAGGTTGTCTCATTTGAAAATCCAAACTTGTTGTTATTTTGTATGGCCAGCAACGCCTGCATCGATAAAGCGAAGCCTTTTATTCAAGTAACCAAATTTTCAGAATGATAATATGTTTCACATTATAATGTATGTATATATATATATATATATATATATATATATATATATATATATATATATATATATATATATATATATATATATATATATATATATATATATATATATATATATATATATATATATATATATATATATATATATATATATATATATATATCTTGGGTCGCTTGTAAATTCAACAAATACAACAAGTGTTGAAATAAAAAGACGCATAGCAATAGCAAGTAGAACTTTGTACGGCCTTCAAAAACACCTTCGAAATAAAAACATACGTCGCTTTGTGAATCTCAATATTTACAAGACATTAATGAGACCAGTATTGTCATATGGAGCTGAAACTTGGACGTTGTCTCAAAACGATGAGAGACTACTTGGAACCTTTGAAAGAAGGATTCTTAGAAAGATTTTTGGAGCCGTAAACGAAAACGGTCTGTGGCGTCGAAGATACAACTTTGAATTATACCAGCTATTCACCGACCCGGATATTGTGAAGTTCATAAAGGTATAGAGGCTCAAATGGGTAGGGCACATTGCTAGAATGGCAGATAACGACCATACAAAAAAGCTTACAATGTCCAATCCAGAAGGCAGAAGAAGCAGAGGACGACCACACGCAAGATGGATGGATGATGTGGAAGAGGACCTGAAGATCATAAGAGTCCGTAGATGGAGGGAGGTCGCCGGGAACAGACAGGAGTGGCGTAGAATTTGTGAGCAGGCCAAGATCCACAAAGGATTGTCGAGCCAAGCATGATGATGATGATATAAATATATATATATATATATATATATATATATATATATATATATATATATATATATATATATATATATATATATATATATATAAATTCGATGGAAGATGAATCAACTCTGTGGTAGTTCATATTTATATTAAAAATTAAATAATAAGAAAACAACATGTCTAAAAACCACAAAATGAAAATAACTTTTTATTCGACTAGTTGCGCCTGTTACAGCATTATCAAGACTGAATACATGTATTCAGTCTTGATAATACTGTAACAGGCGAAACTAGTCGAATAAAAAGTTATTTTCATTTTGTGGTTTTTAGACAAGTTTTCTTAATATTTAATTTTCAATAAATATATACATATATATATATATATATATATATATATATATATATATATATATATATATATATATACATATTATAATATTCGAAAAATTCATGTCTTTTCTGTCTTTATTTTTTTTTATCTGTTGATAGTCTGTGACATTTTAAATGAAATGTTCAAATATAACGTTTTATCTTGTATACCATGTATATATATATATATATATATATATATATATATATATATATATATATATATATATATATATATATATATATATATATATATATATATATATATATATATATATATATATATATATATATATATATATATATATATATATATATATATATATATATACTTTTTTTATTCCGCTATATTGTATCACTCCCAGCGGCTCTAATTACTCGCCTATACAGCTCCTGGATCCAATTAATCACCTATAAATTTCCTAGGTCCATATATATATATATATATATATATATATTTATATATATATATATAGCTTCTAGATCCAACTACCCGCCTATAGTTCCTCTGCAATTAATTACTCACTTATATAGCTTTTAGATCCAACTAACCGCCTAGTTCCTCTGGAACTAATTACTCACCTATATAGCTTCTATATCCAATTACCCGCCTATAGTTCCTCTGGAACTAATTACTCACCTATATAGCTTCTATATCCAATTACCCGCCTATAGTTCCTCTGGAACTAATTACTCACCTATATAGCTTCCAGATCCCATTACCCGTATATATAACATCTGTATGTAATTAGTCACCTATACAGTCTCTGGCTCCAACTTACTCACCTCTACAGCCTCTGGTTCCAACTTACTCACTTATACAGCATCTGGATTCGATAACTCACCTATACATTTCCTAGGTCCATCTCCAAATGGTAAATAGACATACTGCAAATCCTTCATTTTGTCTCTCTTGAATCTTTCTGGATCGAACTTCTCAGGGTTTGGATAATATTTGGGATCATAATGTAGTGCTAGCAACGGGACAAAAATTGGTGTTCCCTTTTCTACCAATAATCCTGTTTCTTCTATAACAATGTCGTTTTCAGCAAATCTCCTTAGAAATTGCGCAAATGGATACTTTCGTAGCGATTCTTGAAACAGAAAATTTTCGGTTAAAAATGTCTAACGGAATAATATTACAAAAGGATGAAACAATACTGATAAAATGATAAAATAAAAAAACACAATTTTTCCAGTTGAATAATGACAATTTAGTATTGAAATGATTTATCAAATATTCTATAATTTCACTATCTAAGTTGGCATCAACGGAATATGATGAATACTATCAGTAGGTATATCGTTATTTCGTAAAACTAACATTAGTACTACAATATTGACATTATTCAGAAAAGTAATTCACAAATAGATAGAAATATGAAAATAGCAGTAACATGGATGCTCTATACCTACATTTTTTCTAAAATGGTTAGAATGAAATTTTTTTTTTGAATTAACGTGCAGTGCTCAGCATGAATATCAGAATCTCGTAGAATTACCTTTGATGACAATATCCAAGTATTCCATTCCAAACAAATTTTCATAAGATAGAGATCCATCAGACACGACATTCCGTCTGATCTCTTCTCTGAGTTTTTCTTGTATATCTGGGTTCAGTGCCACTTCGTACAAGCATAATGTTAGGAGACTCGCTGCACCTTCCACCCCAGTATTGAAGGAAACTATGGCTTGGGCAGCCATGAAAGTATCGTCTGAAAATTAATACAGCTTTCTAACTTTCAGAGGCATTTTTCCACCAGAACACTTAATTTTAATCATAAATGCAATATTTTTGTAATCCTTGACACGTATGGTTGCATTATTTTATTTGGTTTCAGGGTTACTGTAACTATAATAATATTTGGAAACTCTATACTGATTTATTTTCTATTATGAAGAATATAAAGACTGTTACTGAAGTGTGGTTTTCATAAAAAACTTTTTTCGACAATATTTAGAATATACTTTGGGGGTGGACATTATCTATATATTATCTCGTCAAAATGAAAGGGATCATCGTAATGATCAATTTAGCAACTAAAGTAGACGAAAAACTATCGTGCGAATGAGTTTTATTTGAACGTTACCTTAAAAAAGTTCATGAAAAAGTCTGCCAGGACATTATATCTTTAAGTTAAGATCAATAGGTAGGTACACAAATTGTACCTCCAGGCGACAAAGGTGTTATTTCATCGATTCGTCTATTATCCTTAACATGAAGATATAATGTCGTCGTAGAATTTTTCACATCCCTTTTTGAGTTCTACAATTTGAAAAAAATGCATTCAAGTATTTCTTACCTTTAAGTTATCGGTCGTAAGAAACACACTCACTGGATTTTTTTTATGTCAACTTTAGTTGCAAAATGGATCGCTACGATAAGCCCTTTTGTTTCAATGGGAAGCAAAATTTGCTATAGGTTTTTTCTTTTGTGAATAATCTTTACCCCCCATTTGTGCTACACCGCAGTCCGGTTGACGGGAGCCATGACAAATTTTGATACATAGATCTGGGGGCCCATCTACGCCACTGATCAAGAGTTAATATAATTGAACTTACCAAATTTAAAGTAATTATTTTGAGCTTCTTCTTCTTTGAGTTCGTTAAGCATGTCGATCAGATCATGGCGTTTTATTTTGTTTTGTTTCCGTGTCTCCATTGATTGTTTGGAAACTGTTTTTGTTTATCCTATTTAAGATAAGAAAAGACAAGTAAATGACAAAGCAACACATGCAAGAATTATTCAGATATCTATAAAAATATATATATATATATATATATATATATATCTTGGGAAAAAACACAATCAGCAAAACTTTAACAATATATTGGAATTTTAAAAATTTATTAAATGTTACTAAACAATATTTCGGGTTTTGAGCCCATTATCAAGGTATTCCTAAGACTAGTAAGAATTTTCTAGTTGAATGCTATTTCTAACAATATTTCAATTAACATATATATATATATATATATATATATATATATATATATATATATATATATATATATATATATATATATATATATATATTGCTAAGATATTTTTGAAATGAAAATGTTGTTTAAAAAAACAAATTGAAAAATTAGATAAATTTATTTGTTATAAATATAAATATATGCTTGATAATTTCAATAGATAAATATTATTTTGCAAAAAAATTATATACTATAGAATTCACTAATAAATTCTGGATGTTGAAATCGCTATTTTTGCCATGATGCAATCATGTAAGAAATGTGAACGATTTTCAAATAAATTTTCTCTCCATTAACATTCTTGTTGGCATAATAAAATATTATTAATATAAGTTCAACTATAGGTATATTTTGTGTACTATTCATTATCATTAAAGAATTTTTATTCTTATAAATTGTATATTATTCAACTTTATGGATTTTCAAAAATACTTTGCCCTTTTGTGGAGCGAGGAAGGTTGCTGCTTTATTGAATATGATTGGAATTTCGGTTTGTTCTCCAGGAGTCACAGCAAAACTTTTCAAAAACATCGCAAGTCCTAGTTTGTCCGCCATTAAAGCAAATCGATCCCCTGAAAATATGTTTTTTATAAATATCTATAAAAATGTAGATTTTCTTAGATAGGTTGCCATGCCAGATTTTCTATAATATCACTTAAATCTGAGTCAAAACAAATGATGAATAAAACTTTGAAAATGCCATAGATTCTTTTGCTACATCTGGTTATTTAAATCAATTAAAATTTCAGAATTAAATAATCACGAGAAGTTACATAATTCATAGTTAAATATCATTGATGAAAATTCTCACGTATATTTGTTACAAAGGGATGGCACTCGTTTCGAAGTACTACTTCTTAGTCAGATGCTGACGACTAAACACTGATATCATTCTACATAGTCAGGTATTAATGTACATTCATAATTATCTAGGAACTAATGTAAAAATTCCAGGATTTCAAATCGAGTACTGCATGGTTGATCAAAATCTTAAATCACTTCCGAACAGGAAAAAATATTGGAAAATATACTTAGAACAATAATTCAAAAATCTAGGTTTCAGGAAAATGCAGAATTACTTGAGTTATTTGCCAAAAATTTTACATTGGTAGAACTTTCAGAAATTCCTAAATTAGAATACATAAACGTAACTTCGACATTAGAGTTAGGCTTTCATTTGCAAATCATTTAATTAATGAAAACCACTCACTCTTATATACAGCCTCAGTATACAATTACTCACTTATACAACCTCTAGATCCAATTAGCCGCATATACAGTCTCTGTATCCAATTAGTCACCTATACAGCATCTGGATGTAATTACTCACCTATACAGCCTCTAGATCTAATTACCCGCCTATGCATCCTCTAGAACTAATTACTCACCTATATAGCCTCTGGGTCCAATTACTCACCTATACAGTATCAGGTTACAATTTCTCTACTGAATAGCCTCTGGATCCAATTCAAATTACCCGCCTATAGTTTCTCTGGAACTAATTACTCACCCATATAGCTTCCAGATCTAATTACCCGCATCTGTATGTAATTAGTCACCTCTACAGCCTCTGGTTCCAACTTACTCACTTATACAGCATCTGGATTCGATAACTCACCTATACATTTCCTAGGTCCATCTCCAAAAGGTAAGTAAACATACTGCAAATCCTTCATTTTGTCTCCCTTGAATCTTTCTGGGTCGAACTTCTCAGGGTTTGGATAATATTTGGGATCATAATGTAGTGCTAGCGAAGGGATTAAAACTGGTGTTCCCTTTTCTACCAATAATCCTGTTCCTTCGATGACAATGTCCTTTTCAGCAAATCTTCGTAGCAATTGTACAAATGGATACTTTCGTAACGTTTCTTAAAATATAAAATAAGCAGTTAGAAATGAAACAGAATGATAGGTACATCTTTTCATTAAATAATTAGAATGAAACTGCAAATTTATATATTTTTGTTTAATATTAACGAACAGTGCTCAACAGTAATATCAAAATCTCGTAGAATTACCTTTGATGACAAGATCCAAGTATTCCATTCCGAACAAATTTTCATAAGATAGAGATCCATTAGACTCGACATTCCCTCTAATCTCTTCTCTGAGTTTTTCTTGTATTTCTGGGTTCAGTGCCAATTCGTACAAGCATAATGTTAGGAGACTTGCTGCACCTTCCACCCCAGCATTGAAGAAAACTATAGCTTGAGCTGCCATGAAAGTATCGTCTGAAAATTAATGAAACTTCCTAAAATTCTGCTGCATTTTTTCAGTTGAACACTTCATTTTAATTTGGTTCCAGAGTTGGTTACTGATTTATTTATTATTATGAAGAAAATAAAGACTGTTACTAAAGTTTCGTTTTCATAAAATACTATTCTCAGCCACATTTAGAACGAATTTTTTAAGTGGACGTACGCCATATACATATTATACCTTTGAAGTAATGGTCTTTTCGTGAATTTTGGTAAATTAAAGCCTATGAATAAACGATCAAACGAATGCGTTTTATACGAACGCTGCCTTAACGGTCAACTGATCGAGCCAGAACCATTCTGAGGACTTGGAAAATCTTACTTCCAAGAAGAACTTAATAAAGCTGAAGAAGCAATGAGAGCAACATATTGGCAAAGACTCCCAGGGCTGAGGCAGGACAAAGATCTCCTCGGCAATTTTAACCGAGCAAGATCGAAGACACTGATTGACCTCAGCAAAACTAAGGAAGCTAGGCTCAGAGGAGAACAGCACCTGCAGATTCTGCGAGGAACATCCGGAAACGCCCCACCATATACTGATGGAGTGTAAATCATAAAAGACTGAATAGACTGGGATCATACCAGGTGACTGTGGAAGAAATATCACGAATAGACCCCCTTAAAATCCTCAAAACCTTGAAGGTATTGAGGCTAAAGGGGCTGCTGTAAACGAGAACACCTTGAGATAGCAGAAAAAGATGGGGCACAATAGATCGCAGTACATCAGTCACCATCCATACTTACCAATGCCAATACCAATAACGGTGAGAATTATTCAAATACTTTATTTTGAAAAATTGTAAAATCCTTCTGGGTTTTATATCTTTTCTATAAAAAGCATTTAAATATTTATTACCTTAAAGGCAGCGTTCGCAAAAAAGCATTTACTCGACGTTTTTACATCAACTTTTGTTGCAAAATTGGTTGCCACGAAAAGGCCTTTCATTTCAATGGAATAATATATAGCTAATATTATTATAATTGAACTTTAGAATACAAGAAACTAAATATCTTGTCTAGGTAAATCTAATTTCTTACCAAATTTAAAATAATTATTTTGAGCTTCTTCTTCTTTGAGTTCGTTAAGCAAATCGATCAGATCGAGGCGTTTTATGTTGCTTTTTTTCCGTGTCTCCATTGATTGTTTGAAAACTCCAGCCAGGAATTTTGCGGATTCCTTTTCAATGAATGGCATCCGAAATATGTCCACTAATATTGTGCAGAATAGCCAAGAGAATATAGCGAAACTTCTCTTGAATCCGCTCTGGTTCAACATCCTACCTACCATCAATTTTATTTCAGAGTTTTCATTTTTCAAGCTTCCAGAATTTATTCCAAATGCACAGGAAGAAATAATGTCTACAGAATATCTTTTTGATAAATCCAAAATATCAATTTCCTTTCCGTTCATTTCATTAAGAACATCTTCCAATTCATTTGATACCTCTAACATAAGAGGGAGCATCAATTTCATTTTACCAGAGGTAAAAATTGGACTCAATTTTGTTCTGGTTGTTTTCCAAACATCATTTTTCAATGTGAAAAGATTGTTAGCTGAAAAGGGATCAACTTTTTCATTCGAATATTCGGCCCTATTAATAAAAGAACTAAAATTTTTTATTAGCACATATTTAATCATTTCTTTGCTTTTCACAACCAAGTTCGGAGTATGAAAGAGGTGTACTCCGAAATATGGTACGTCATCATCCATCTTATCATAAAGTCTTTTGAGAGTATATCCCACCTGCTCTTTACGAAGGGCAGCGTTGATAAAATTACCAAAAATTGGTATGGGTTCCACAAATACCACGTTTTTTTTCTTCCAGTACCCCAAAGACCTTCTCACATAGAGATACAAAATGCCAACAATTATAGCCAAAAGAAAGAGCCATATCATGGTGGAACCTGAAAGAAATTTTTATTGAGGTTAATGAAAAAACAAATGAGAAGTATAAATCTTTCATTATTCAAAAATATAATGGCATAAGAAATTAGAACTGTCGGCGTGTTTTCGGTACTGGATCCAAAAATTTATTTTGTTTTACTATAACTTTTATTTACAGAAAGAAAAAAACTCAAAATATTTTTTTTAAAGAACGTATGAAATATATGATATTTTCATTTAACACAAAAAAAATTTACATGATTGTATAGGTCAAGGTATCCATACGTTCTTCGTAAATATTAATTTTTATTTAGTTTCGCTATATATTACGTTTAAATACCAGATAATATGCAATAAATTCGATACCAATTAAATGAAAGAAAACAGAGAGACCAAATGGAAACTATTTAAGATAATCACTAAAAATAGAATTCATAAACTTTACAACACATTAGAAACGTCAGAAGAAGAAAATATTATCAAAAAATATATTCCTCTTTCATATATTCCTCAATTAAGTAATAAAATATCACATATTTTAAATCCACACGATATTAAAGTAGCCCTCACTGCACAAAATCAAATAAAACAAATATATTCCAAATTAAAAAGTAAAACACCTCTTCTGCAAATCTCATGTTGTTTATAGTATACCCTGTAATAATTGTAATAAATCATATATAGGACAAACTTTTCAAAATTTAGAAGAAAGATTGAAAGCACACAAATATACCAAAACACAAACCACAGCACTAATCAAACATAAAAACAATGAGAATCATAGTTTCAACTTCAATAGCACAAATATTTTAGAAATAGAGAAAGAACAAAAACGCAGAGAAATTTTAGAAATGTTACATATTCAAAAAAATTTAAATAATGTCGTAAATGATAGAACAGTTAATGAAATATTTAAGTTCAATATACGCAGATTTAATTCTTTAATTTTTCTAAGAAACAACATAAATCAAAACAAAATAATTCAACAAACAAACTCTAATCATAACAACTCATCTTCTTAGACAGAATCTTAAAATCTAGAATTTTCAATTTTTGTGAAAAGAAAGTATAGTTTAGAACATTTGATCTCCAAAATTACAAGTAATGTCTTTTTAAAGACAAATCCAACAATCAAATATTTTAATCCTATTTTGTACATTACGTGGGTGAAGGTTTCTGTGATTCCCTTCCCATCTAATATCAACAGACCTGACTGTTAATATTTGACTAAATAGCACGTAATTAATAACTGTAGACGGCCACACCCGTAAATTTTTGAAAAAAAGATGAAGTAGGTACCCAATTCTTTGACTTTTCAAAATCAAAATAATTTGAACCAATTTCGAACATTACGTGGGTAAAGGTTTCTGTGGTTTCCCTTACCATCTAATAATAACAGATTAGAATGTTAATATTGCACGTAATAAATAACAGAGAATGGACACAGCCGAAAAATTTTTATGAAACATAGTAGTCTTTTTTAACTATACAAATTTTTTCAAATCAATAAATGTCAAAGAATTTTCAATCTTTTCAAAAGTTTTGATAAAGCCACGAATGTCGAGGCGAAACATCAACTTTTCAATAAAATCGAGTTTTTTGAGATTCATCAAGCCTGTTATTGCTAATAATTATCAAAAAAGTATATGTATATATATATATATATATATATATATATATATATATATATATATATATATATTATATACATATACATATATACAGGGTGTCCCACCGGGAAAGAACGCGATCTGTATATGGAAAACTACACATAGGAAACTTTTGAAAATTTGACAGTATATTAATGTTGATAGGGACAACTCGACTAAAATATTTTCAAGATGGTGGCACTTCCGGTTATACCGGAAGTAGGTCTCAACTTGCTTATTTTAAATTGGATACCCTATATATTAATACATTTTTCAATTCTACGCAAGATTCTAGGCAGATTTTATGTATTATGTCCTATACCTAAGTCTAAGCGTTTTTGACATATTTAGGTTTTATGTCAAAAATGGCGATTGCAAGCCCTAATATAATTATCAATTGTTCCTATAAGGATTCCCGTATTACTTACTTTGGGGTGGATTCCTTATTGAAAAAATTGCTTTAATAGATTTTGTTTAGTATTTGGATAACATTCATCGTTTTGGATAACAAAGATCTAAAATGAGATTGAGAAAACTGACAAAAATCAATTTTTTCAAATGGAAACCCCCCATTTTTCTTATTTTGTAGTATTTAGCATTTAAGAAGAAGGTAACTTTATATAAAGTTGTCTATACCTAAAATTTGAAGTTTTCGAAATATTGCCAATTTAATATTTTTATATGGCGATTTTGCATTCAATCGTTAAACAATTAGATCTAGGATAGCCACGATCGTATTTGATATTTCAAATCATCGTAATGGCACCCCGGTTAAATTATACAAACGAAGATTATTTAAACTTATTTATTATTCATGGACAATGTGATAAATTATTTCAAGGACATGTGATACATGTGCGACCCGATATCCTCATAAACAAAAACCATCACCAAATACTTTTAAACGAATTATAGAAAACTTCAAGAATTTTGGATCCGTAAAGGCATAAGTGTACAGAAAGAAACCAGTTGTTAACAATGAAAATATTGAAATAGCAATTTTGGGATATTTTGAAGCATATCCAACAAAATCTTCAATGCAGATAGCATTAGACTCAGGCTTATCTAAATTGTCAGTTCTAAGAATTTTACGGAAACACAAATATCATCCCTATGCTATCCATATTTTCATTAGTGCAGCATTTAAATGAAAATGATTTAGATAAGCCTTAAAAGTTTAAATAATTTTCGTTTGTATAATTTAACCGGGGTGCCATTTCGATGATTTGAAATGTCAAATACGATCGTGGCTATCCTAGATCTAATTGTTTAACGATTAAATGCAAAATCACCTTATAAAAATATTAAATTGGCAATATTTCGAAAACTTCAAATTTTAGGTACAGATAACTTCATACAAAGTCACCTTCTTTTTAAATGCTAAATACTACAAAATAAGAAAAATGGGGGTTTCCATTTGAAAAAATTGATTTTTGTCAGTTTTCTCAATCTCATTTTAGATCTTTTTTTTCGAACACCCTGTATGATTAGTTATCCAAATACTATACAAAATCTATTAAAGCAAGTCTTTTTCAGTAAGGAATCCACCCCAGAGTAAGTAATACAGGAATCCTTATAGGAATAATTGATAATTTTATTAGGGCTTGCAATCGTCATTTTTGACATAAAAACCTGAATATGTCAAAAACGCTCAGACTTAGGTATAGGATATAATACATAAAATGTGCCAAGAATCTTGTGTAGAATCTAAAAATGTATCAATATATAGGATATCCAATTTAAAATAAGCAAGTTGGTATCTACTTCCGGTATAACCGGAAGTGCCACCATCTTGAAAATATTTTAGTCGAGTTGCCCCTATCAACATTAGTATACTGTCAAATTTTCAAAAGTTTCCTATGTGTAGTTTTCCATATACAGATCGCGTTCTTTCCCGGTGGGACACCCTGTATATATATATATATATATATATATATATATATATATATATATATGTATATTATATATAATATATATATATATATATATATATATGTTTATATATATATATATATATATATATATATATATATATATATATATATATATATATATATATATATATATATATATATACCGAGGGGTTGACCGCGGTGCAATTTTGGTGTACAACGTCCAGGAATTTTATGCAATTTTTTGCAATTTTCTGCAAATTTCTGCAATTTTTTGCAATTTTATGCAATTTTCTGTAATTTTTTGCAATTTTCTGCAATTTCATGCAACTTTTTGAAATTTTCTGCAATTTTTTGCAATTTTATGAAAATTTTTCGGAATTTTATTATCAATTTGTGGAGTTTTCTGGAATTTTTGCATTTATTTCATAATATTTCGAAAACTTCCATAATATTCATGATATATTCTCTATAGTTCGTTATCGCGTATAAACTGAATGCTAGGGAACATTGGACTGTAGCTCAAACCTCAAACCCTTGAAGTTGAATACAAAACGTCGAAAATTAATCCGGAACATTTTTGGGATATTGTCGGGAAATATTTTGGTAATACAATCCCGGAATTCATCAAAAGTGTTTTGAAATTACAAGGAATAGACAATGCTTTCGCTATGAGAGCATTGAAAGAGGAAGATAAGCCAAATCAAAACATTTGTTCGAGATGATTTACCTGAACTCATTCCTAAAAGCGATTATCCCAAATATCATGAACATTTATATAGCGAACGCCTTCAAAAATTCAAATTTTTACTGGGCTATAAGAAACTGAAGTTTTTTGGAACGAAGTTCCTTATCGCGCGTTGCGAAAGGGTAGCCCCCTTCGATGGATTAAATTAAGACCAAAAGTTGTACCGACACTTTTTGCGCGCGCACGCCGTTTTCTCTCTCTTTGCGTTCTCTCATCCCGTCTCTTTCTAATCCCACTCCGCTACTTCGCCAATGCATTGATGTGAAACATCGAAATAATTGTGTATAAGTTATATGTATGAAAGAACAGATTACGACAGGAATCAGATATGGCATAATGAAAATGAAAAGATGAAGCTTCACAAATTTGTTCCATAAAATAATGACTACGTATTGTAGTTTTATATTCATATTCAATTATATAGCGTGGCGATACGTTATCCTCTTGCGTCTACAAAATTACATAGCGTTGACGACCGGGTGGTCTAAGTACAGATACCTGGTGTGTCGTATTTCTGGGTTCGAATCCCAGAGGTGACTCCTAGCTTTTTTCATTTTTTCATTTACAATCTCGTAATTGCTGTTAGCCCCACATTTCAAAATTAATTATTTAAGTTTACGTTATTAGTTATTTTCTATAATCCTAAATTTCCTAAATACTTTTATGTACTAAAATAAAAATCAATCAGCAATTTTATTACAATTCCTTCACTAATTAATCGAAAGGAACTTCGTTCCATCCGGGTGTCCCTTGACACCTCTCTTCTTTTTTTTTTTTACTCTATAGACCTACTGTTTAACGCCAGTTCCGAACGGCTTATGAACTTGTAAACATTGTACATTACCCAGCTACTAATTTTTTTCATTGAACCACTCAAACTCAACAACATACACAAACATCCATTCCTAACCCAGGATTCGAACCCAGCACACCTGCTTCACAGCCGGTCAATCAACCTCTTCTCCACAAGGCGCGTGTAAAAACAAAAAGTTTTTATTTCTAAGTTTAAACAACTGCAAATGCAAATTTCATTGAATTCATCCAATAGTGTATTCTGTCCCATTCCTTGTGTAATCTTTCAATCGAAAATAGTAATAAGTAGTTCTCAACAATTATTCAATAATTGTTTGACCTACACTTTCTCAACTTCGAAATCAATGAGAAAAAACAAATGTTACAGAAGGGGTATTACCTATTTTGACAAATAACTTAGAAAATATGAATGAAAATACGAAAAAAAAAAATTAAAATAACCAAATTTATTTTCTATATCTGCAAAAGTTGTTTATTTTTGCGGTAACTGAGTGCCATAACCTTATAGAAATGATTGAAAAACCTATTTTGACATTGGTGATCTGAATTCATTTCGATTGATTGGGAAATTCATTCTAATTTTCGTAGACCATTTGTATCCATTAGATGGTCAAATAGAAAACAATTGCTTGAACACCTTAACTGATGCAAAAATAGATTAGGAATTTAGGGATAGGCGATACTACTCATGAAATAAGTTGGAACGAACTGAAAGTATACAATATACCTCAAAACTGACGTGCAGATGTCCACAAGAATGACCTAAATTTTGATACGACTTTTATTTGTGATGGGCAGGTTGCACATGGAAAGATCGATGAAAATTTTAATTGAGAAGAAATATCTCTGTTCAAAGAATGTATAATCCCTCGGAATATCCTCAATTTTGAAAAAATGTGGCATCATTTGATATTCCACAAAATCTGGAACCAAGAAGTCCTTACGTTGATGTAAAGGTTAAAGAAAAAATTGTAACTATAAGAAAAACAACTTTATGCTGGTTACACAATGAAAATCAACCACAATATTAAATAAACTCTTCGTAAGACCGTATTCGTATAAATACTCCTACATAACAACTGAAACAAAAGTTTAAATAACTTTTACATATATACCAATGCTATTGTTTATTTGAACATTTTAACTATATAAGTATATAATTTTTAGTTTCATTATTGAATTTGTAACATTTTTTGGAATTTCTCTATGAATTTCCTGAAATTTTTTGCAATTTTTTACAATTTTATACAATATTTTGCAATTTTTTTTCAAATTTTTCGTTTCATTATTTGAAATTTTTTTGGTATTTTCTGAAATTTTTTGGAATTTTTGGAATTTTTTGCCATTTTATGCAATTTTTCGCAATTTTCTGCAGTTTTTTGCGATTTTTTGCAATTTTATGCAAATGTTTGCAATTTTATGGATTTTTCTGCAATTTTTTGCAATTTTATGCAATTTTTTGCAATTTTATGCAATTTAGTATTTTAGTGTACATGATTTCCCAACGCGGTTAACCCCTCGATATATACATATATATATATATATATATATATATATATATATATATATATATATATATATATATATGTATATATATATATATATATATATATATATATATATATATATAATATATATATATATATATATATATATATATATATATATATATATATATATATATATATATATATATATATATATATATATATATATATATATATATATATATATATATATATATATATACAGGGTGATTCATGGTGGAGTGGATGGCACATTAGACGTTTCTGGTGAACCATACAACGGATCCCTTTGAAAATTCATCGGAGAGCATAATCGGACATTCTCTACCCAACTAAAATATTTTCGGTAATGCGGTGTTACCACTTCTATAAGAAAGTAGTAGCAACTTTGATTTTTCAAATGGAACCACCTGTATATTATATTATTTTTAGAATCTCCAATAATTTCCTAACAACTTTTCATAATATTTCCCTATACCTATCTGTTACCGTTTTCGAAATAAAAATTATTTTCGTTTTTTTTCGTCCGAAATCAAGACTTCTAAAAACTCTGATATCTTTGAGCTTAGAAATACAATGATATCGAAATTTCGGATTAAGTTTGTTAATACCTAGGGGCTTCCTACACTTTAGCCTAATTTTCGTTATTTCAATACAGGGTGGTCAAAAAATACAGTTATTTCGTTAGCTTGGAAAAGTGACTATAAGTTGGTTATTTCAAATGGAATACCCTGTATATTATTACAAATTCGAAAAGCTGCTAGTATTTCCTTTTTATCTATGTATATCATACCTATACCTAACTAGTCAAGTTTCGGACTTATGAGCACTTATTTGTGAAAATGTTCCTTGAACATGGCATCCCCTTGGTATTTGCTAAGCATGTCATGATTACCTACTATTTGACAGTAACGTTGTGACAATCTACTAATAATATCGAAACTTTCATCACTTCAGAAGTTGGAAATACCTTCAGAAACGATGGAAATAATTTATTCAAATGAAGTTCTTATGAATTTGTTTATTATTTTTGGACAGTGTGATAAAATTATCAGCAGGACATGTAGAAAGTTCAATGAAATGTATCCGAATCTACCGCCAATGAACCTCAAGAAATTTATACGAATTCAGAACAATTTCAAAATGTTTGGATCAACTTTAAAAGCACTAAGAAATGTACATCGGCCCGTAACTTCCGAAGACAACCAATATTAATGTCCTATCATATTTTCACGCATTTCCGGAGTCATCGATAAGAAACGCTGAAGAAGATTTTGGCTTAAAATATTCATCTGTTCAAAGAATCTTGCAAAGACATAACATGCATGATTACAAATTCACCAAAATTAAAGCAATGAAGCTTCAATACCCTCAACAGAGAGTTGAATTTTGTTAAATGATGTTGGTATGCATTCAAAAAGATCCATTTTTTTTAAAATAAAATGATTTGGACTGATGAATCAAAATTTTCGAGAGAAGGAATTTTCAATAGAAAAAATTGTCATTTTTGGTGCAGTGAAAATTTCACAAAAGAAGCCGGATATCATTCGTATAAATTTCTTGAGGTTCATTGGCGGTAGATTCGGATACATTTCATTGAACTTTCTATGTCCTGCTGATAATTTTATCACACTGTCCAAAAATAATAAACAAATTCATAAGAATTTCATTTGAATAAATTATTTCCATCGTTTCTGAAGGTATTTCCAACTTCTGAAGTGATGAAAGTTTCGATATTATTAGTAGATTGTCACAACGTTACTGTCAAATAGTAGGTAATCATGACATGCTTAGCAAATACCAAGGGGATACCATGTTCAAGGAATATTTTCACAAATAAGTGCTCATAAGTCCGAAACTTGACTAGTTAGGTATAGGTATGATATACATAAATAAAAAGGAAATTCTAGCAGCTTTCCGAATTTGTAATAATATACAGGGTATTCCATTTGAAATAACCAACTTATAGTCACTTTTCCAAGCTAACGAAATAACTGTATTTTTTGACCACCCTGTATTGAAATAACGAAAATTGAGCTAAAGTGTAGGAGACCCTTCGGTATTAACAAACTTAATCCGAAATTTCGATATCATTGTATTTCTTTGCTCAAAGATATCAGAGTTTTTAGAGGTCTTGATTTCCGACGAAAAAAAAACGAAAATAATTTTTATTTCGGAAACGGTAACAGATAGGTATAGAGAAATATCATGGAAAGTTGTTAGGAAATTGTTGGAGATTCTAAAAATAATATAATATACAGGCAGGCGCGGATCCAGACGGGGGGAACTGGGGGAACGTCCCCCCCCCAAATGGCTTGGGTCCCACCTTATTGTTTTGATTGGAAGCTACTCGATTGACCATTGCCCAAAATACCAGTACCTTTTGAATATATAAAAGTAGCCCCCCCCCCCAAAGTTGTTCCTGGATCCGCGCCTGTATACACGTGGTTCCATTTGAAAAATCAAAGTTGCTACTTCTTTCTTATAGAAGTGGCAACACCGCATTACCGAAAATATTTTAGTTGGGTAGAGAATGTCCGATTATGCTCTCCATTGAATTTTCAAAGTGATCCGTTGTATGGTTCACCAGAAACGTCTAATGTGCCATCCACCGTGAATCACCCTGTATATATATATATATATATCGGTATTATAAAAATTTGTTTCGTTTAATTATTTATGCCGATCCCTGATTATTGATATAAGATTAGATAGTAGATTTTTTTTAGAAATTATGAACAATTCTCTACTTCAAAACCATACATAATCTATAATGAATAACTGATTCTAACTTCAATATAAAATTCCAGACAATATTTATATAGGTACCTACTTGCAAGAAGAAATATTATATCTCACTTTTGTAGCAATTATGTATGAGTGATATAGAAAACTATAAAGAATTTATTTAGTTCTTGACTTGCAGTTTAATAACAAAAAATTAAGATAGGGATGTACTATTTACCGTTATGATATGAGAAAATATGGCGATAAAGGTAAATCTTTTATGTTAGGTACTTTAAAAATACAGGCATAAAACAAAATCCATGAATTATTCCCAAGAGCCACTTTTTTGTTTGTTTTCCTGTGATAAATGGAAGGCTTATATTTTATTATAACATAACGTTGGTACTCCTCACTATATTCCGTTTCGAGATAGCTGAACAAATAATGAAAAATGTATTATTAAAACAGAGTATTATAGTCTTAGAGAAACAGTTTATCCATTTTCAATGTTTGGTAACTAAAAAACTATAGGGGAATTACTTGCTTGAAAGAACACTTCAACACCGTATAAAAATTCTATAGGTACTTTTAATCACAAACTCGCGGTACTATGCTTAGAAGATACACTTAATATTATCTGGTCCACATCACTCAGATTCAAGGTTAACAAGGTCGAATAACAATTTTAAAATCAATAATTCGAGATAATCGGATTATAAAGAATATATATACTGTAGTGTCAATATATAATAAAAATTTTGAGACCGACCACCGCACTGGACTGTTGATGACTAACTACAACTAGTTATTTGAAGATAGTAAATTAGAACTTGGCCGTGAAAAGTCACCACGCAACATACACAGAAAGCCAGATCATCATAAATGAACAGAAATAAAAATACCGGGCGAAATTTTGAATCTCGTTTTAAAGAACATATTTCTTCGATAGTAAATCTGCTATATGCCATCACATTAAAACTAGAAGGCATAAAATCACAATTGAAGATCTAAAAATCGTACATATTTGGAATAAGGGAAACACAATCAATCTGTTGGAAAGTTTGGAAATTAACAAGCTTAAAAAATCCTAGAATTCCAAAATGTAAATAACCAATTAGAACTCAACTCCGCTCCGCTCCTAAATATTTAAGGGTTAGATATAAATAGTTTTTCAAATAGTTGATGGAATCCGTCGTTACTAAGTGATAATTTAACATGATGAACAAAAACAAAATTTGAATTTACTACGTTTATTATCACAGAAATACTTTGAGAAATATAACACTGCGATTGCAATTTCGGTCACTAGATCATCATCGGGCAGATTGAGTTAAGAACTAACATTCATTTTCAATATATATATATATATATATATATATATATATATATATATATATATATATATATATATATATATATATATATATATATATATATATATATATATATATATATATATATATATATATATAGCGCTTCAATACCAACCTGAGCCAATTAACCATTTTTCCACAAACAAATCCGAGCCAGCTCGCAAAGCCGAGCCACATATACGGCTCAGGTTTGTTTCTAGTTTCTCACTCAATAGCAACTGGCTGTATTTTTGCAAGAGCGAAATACTAGATAGAACACCCCTTTCTCTTCCTCTCAGAAGATTCATATTATGAAAAAAACGCGGGAGAATTGAGTTATTTAGCATTAACGAGTGGCTCAGCTTGGTATTCATGCTGAAAATTTTAGTTTGACTCTTTACCATTGGTGGCGCTGTTGTACCTGAATTATCGAAAATGTATATCAGAGTCTTCATACCAACTTGAGCCATTATATTTGGCAACAATGCAGCTGAATAAACTTAATCTATTTTGTTTTTATTCTCCGAATCTAAATGATTCCAAGTTATATTCTACTAAGAGAGCGTCAGCGCTTGTCAATCTTGAGTCAAATAATAAGGGCTGCATTTTTTGTGTGTATTCATAGTTCTGTATGTAGAAACGCTACGAATTTTTTTTCAAAATATCCTTATTACTTGGTGTATATTTAGGAGTAGTGATGCACATTTTCATTCATAACTGCTACGTCAATATTGATCGTTTGATACAATTTTCTAAAAGACGATATTTTTCTAAAAATATGTTTCTGAAGGTTTTTCGAGAAAATCTCACTTTAATGTACCTATTCGATTTCTTTGTTCCTTATTTCCATTTCTTAGAAAAATTAACGATCTTTCAGAAAATTGTATGAACCGTTTAATTTTTTCAGTTGGCTACTAGTGACACTAGTGCGTACTATGTTCCTGATGATTTCTGATCTCTAGATTTCAGAAATTGGAGGGATAACGTAATTTTTACTTGCCTAAACCTTTGAAATTCGATTTTCATCCGATATGATTGTAATCGGGTACTTCAAACGCTATGAACTAGATATTCTTCAGAAAATCTCAATACTGAATATTAAATAGTATGAAAAGTACGCAAATTTTGTGTGCGTGAGCCTTCAGGTAAAATCTTAGGAGTTGACTGAAAAATTAACTTGAGAACATATTCTCGAATTACATTCGATGAAAATATGAGAATCCTTCCGGGTTATCTATGAAGTATGTTTTCATGATATAAAAACTCAACAGCAAAAAAAAATCATTTCCAAATAAATTCTGAATTTTTTTTAAAAATTACATTGATTTTATTATAAACGTCCGATTAGCTGGTTTCATGATTCATAAATAAACTACACTCCAAGAAATCTAGACATGTCAGATATTTATTGTAACATTTTTTCGAAAGTATTGAATTTCATTTTGGCAAATATTTTGATTATAAATAAAAGTCGTGCTTATCATACTCATATCAAGTCAACAATTTTATTTTTATGTGTATAAGCAAATCAGAAAAATTTTTCAAACAGAGAAGTACGTACTTCAAATAAATAATAGTTAAAAAAAAACTCTAATAGCCGATCAAACTAAAAGCAAATTAATAATTTTCTATATTATTAAGATATTATCCAACAGCGATAGAAAGTCAACTAACTAAATAAACTTCATAATTTTCAGAAGTTTTGAAATATCATGAAAGCCCCCCACTGGCAAGGTTTCGACGATTTGAATCATAATTTGAAGCGTGATTTAAATCAACTGATTTTTTGAATTTTAATATAAAATCCGCTAAAAATTTTCATGTCAATACAAGTGATTTGGTATGTCGCCGAGTAGATTTTCTAACTGTACATCTAGATAACAAATATTTTCGGGCGAATAGAGACAAAATAATGAAAATAAGTGATTTTATAATTTATTATGGCCATATTCAATGAAAAAAACAGTATAAATTGATAAAAATCGAAACAATCATGATTTAATGGTTTTTTGATTTCTTTAGAAAAAAATCGTGATTTATTGCAACAATTCGTATAAAATTTGGATGTGAAAAAGGATTAGCCTTAAATTCTGATGATCCTGAGTAGAATATTGAAACAGACTTACTAAATATTTGACAAATAGCAATTTTTCAATTTCGGCAAGATTCATCTGTACTGCAAACTGCTGAAGTTTGGAATAAAATTCACAAATTATTCATTACACGTTTTCGGATAATAGACAGGTACAGGTGCATATTCTTTTTTGAAGTATGAACAAAGCACAGTATTTCTGAAATCCCGCATTGTCTTACTACGTATCATGGTATATTTTTCACAATAGGTACCTTGAATTAATGTACTAAAACGGAAATGCTTCATGAAAATTTGGTCTATTTTTTCTTTGTACGTTTCCCTTCAGATCAAATTCACTCCTATGAATCGATTTCTTCTACTGAGTATAGATGATACAAAAGTAATTAGTCCTGAAAAATAAGGATGAAACAGTGAAATCGTTGAAAACAGGTGAAAAAGTAGATACTCGGATATTTAGTGATTGGTACTATCTACAAATAAATTATTTGGCTGCCGAAAATTGGGGCAACTTCCGGCAATTTATATTATATGCTTATATATTCTTATATTTTTCGGGTGCTTTTGGCATAAATATTGGAAAATATAAATAACTATTCGCCTACAGAAAAATGTTTCAAGTATAACTTGTTCCTCTTGTAGCCATCTGCTTCAATTTATATCGTATATTTTTCAAAGATTTTCCTAGCCATTTTCCCGGAAAATGGCTGAAACTCAAAAAATTTATATATTCTATGAATATTTCCGTTTTTTTATAGAAGAACTGAAAGAAGTATTCGAATGACCAACTAATAGAAAGGAAAAAAGTTTTGTTCTCTAGAAGAAACTATTTTGTTCACATGTAGTTGTTATACCGATAACTGTACTAGGAAAATGTAAATGAACGCAAAGTCGGAATCCAAGTAAATTGAAATATGGGAGAACCTGGATAATAGGTATATTTCATGACGAAATGCACTATGGGAAAGTTGGATGTAATTTCACTCTAAAAAAACTCGACCATTACTAAAGTAGTATTTTTCGCGCGAAATGCATCGCGTCGATATGCAATTCTAGTGAATTGAATCATATTTTGAGAAATCATTCTCAAAAAGCAAACCTAATTGAAAAGTAGAAAATAATTTATTTTCCAAAAAAAAGTGCATCGTCGTTGAGGAGAAACGTTGAAACCATTGAAGAAATGCACCTTAACATCAACTCAATCCACATACCAAATTTCAATTTTCTATCTTAAAAAAAATCTAATTCGCGAAGTGCATCACGTACTGATGGCGAAACAGATCGAGATGCAATTCGAAAGGAATAGTCGCCACGAAATGCAGCTCGGTTGAGATTATATGTTGAAACCGAAAAAGGATTTTAAGTCATCATAAACTCAATGTACGTACCAATTTTCAACCCTCTAACTCAATCTGCAGAAACAGTGGAGTTCGGCAATTTTTCAAAAACCATGAAAAAACAAGAAATATCGACATAAAATGGCGTCGTTTGGAAAAAAATCAACCAAATTTTGATGGTTTTGTTCTGCAAAGAAAACAATCCCAGATAAAAATAATTCAGATCTTTTGGTATAATACGAAATGCTAGAGATGTCAATATGTGCCGAAAAGGATATTTATATGAAAATTAGAAATATCTACGTAAAAATGGCGGCGTTTGCGGAAATCAACCCAAATTTCATTCACTTTAAGTAACTACTTATGACTGAAACATGCAAATTTGAAAATTCGAAAAAAATAGATCCTGACATTAGGCCAGGCTTACTAGAAGTTGCGAAATCAATAATAATTTTCTAGAAAAAATTTCGAGAAAAACGATTTATAGGTTTCTTTATAAAACCAACAGTTTATTTTCAATATTTGAAAATTTACGAAATTTACGAAATACGACATTGAAAACTTTTTAAATTTTTCTTCTCAAATGTCTGTTCGCAAAAAAATTGAGAAAGAAAACGTCTCGATCGGCCTTTTTTTCGCAAAGTTATGGGAATTGAATTTACATCTCGGAAAGAGAAATATAGTATCGGAAAAGCTCATCTTCTTAAATTGAAACCACTAGTTTTTCCGATGTACGGCCCAAAATTGTCTGCATAGGGCCTGAAGTTGAAGTTACACCTATCATTGTTCGTTACATAATACATTTTGGGTCATATGACGTCCACCAAAGCAGAGTGAAGTGAAAACTTTTGTAAAGAAAAATCCTCATTTGGAGAACAGAAAATGGACTTTCATCAAAACTTTAAAATATTCACAGGTCTAAACTTTCCGAATAAATTAAAGTTACCTACCTACCAATTTGAGTGTTATTTTTGTTTTTTTATGTGTTTGCCTCAGATGCTCAAATTCTATTCTCAGTTTCTTTGTCTTTTTTGTTTCTGTTAGTTAGTAACACATCGTTAAGTTTGAGATGTATTGATAATTTTCTGAAGATAATAAATACTTTCATATGCAACTTTTAGTACGTTTTCACATTTCAGTTCAACTGGTGAATTCCTATACTATTCCATTGAATTGTTGATTTCCTTTTGATTGGTAATTATTCAGCATATTTTGAATGATGTATGAAAAAATATTGTCTTCCAAACTTTTAATACTTTTGTAGTAATCTACCATGCACTTAAATTACAAATAATTTCCAAAATATGCATGTAGGAATAATATATCTGGATTACATAAAGTGAACAAGGAAAATTCTTCAATAATTTTAAAAAAATTATCAAACAACTTTCCAAGGAAGCTGGTTATACGTATTCAGCAACGCAAAATCTGCATTCACAATCGAACGGTGAATTATAGAAATTGTCAAGTCACCCCGACTCAAAATCTGCATACAGCTGTTTCGATCTTATTAGATCTCATCAGTGCAGCTTATTTGACTCGGAGTGAATTAACAAATTTCTAATTATTCTTTCTTTGGTGGGATGGCGCTCTGGATTGTTATTCATCCATTGTTACTGACCACGATTTGTATTGGGGAACAATTAGAAATTTGTTAATTCACTCCGAGTCAAATAAGCTGCACTGATGAGATCTAATAAGATCGAAACAGCTGTATGCAGATTTTGAGTCGGGGTGACTTGACAATTTCTATAATTAACCGTTCGATTGTGAATGCAGATTTTGCGTTGCTGAATACGTATAACCAGCTTCCTTGGAAAGTTGTTTGATAATTTTTTAAAATTATTGAAGAATTTTCCTTGTTCACTTTATGTAATGTATGAAATTGACCAATGGTCGACTAGTATGTTTTTCATGATTTGAATATATCTGGAGATGTAACCTAATGAAACAGAATGACGTTGAGAAATATATATATATATATATATATATATATATATATATATATATATATATATATATATATATATATATATATATATATATATATATATATATATATATATATATCTATTATTCTTTATTGCATCTAATTTTGCATACATATATTTGCAACAATGTATGGCTGAGGTTGGTATGGAGAATCCTTGTGTATATAACACAATGGCTCAACTTTGTTAGGAGAGTTAATTGGCTCAACTTGTTAATCAATGTATGCATATACAAGGACTTTCGTATTTTTCTTGTTTTTGAAAATCTTGCGTGTATATTTGCTATTGTATGGTTAAAAAGGAAAAAGCGGAAAATATTTTCCAAAATATTTGGATATACATTTCGATTAAGCGGTGGAGCGGCTTTGTTTACAACATCGATTGGCTCAGGTTGATACTGAAGCCCTATATATATATATATATATATATATATATATATCGGCGCCGGCAAGGAGGGGCAAATCGGGCATTTGCTTCCCCCCTGGATTGAGAAAAAACAAGTTAAATTACAACAAAATCAAAATCATACATTAATACATCAACTGCATTTTTTTGGGGCGGAGCCCAATTTTATTAATTACTGCATCAATAAATACTGTATTTTCCCGGACTCTTTTACGATGAATACTCATCATACAAAGTCCGGAAAGTCTATCACGCATCATATTAGCCATGTCTAGACTATTCTTAATGTGCTGAAGGACCTCTCAACGGTTCAGGTTATGGCTGGAAGAGTAAATCTAATTTTAATTACTTCCTTTACAGAGGGCATATTAACGAATGAAAATTTAAGCAGGATGGTATATTTTAATTTTTTGATTTCTGGAGGAGTAAGTTCAGACAACTTCCACATCTCATACCACGTTTGTGCCTTTGATAGGAAGTTATCCAAATGATCACCGTAAAAATGTTGAATAGCAGCTGCTACCTCTAAAAAAAAAAATTCAAAGTCAAGCTCCGCATGGTTTTTAGATGAAGCTCATATAAGTTGTATCCTTTCGAATTTTTTTCTGAAAATGGATCCTCTAGATACTGAAATAAAGCTTCTAGATATGGATTGAAAATTCCTCTTCGGTAGTACTCGCCCAATGATATTGATGGATGATTTTCATGATGAATCTGTTTTTTTGATCCTAGGCACGGCATCACCAACTCAAACCCCAACTTTTTGGTGTCTTCTTCTGTTTTTAGAAATTTTCTAAGTTTGTTTCGCAGTCATCTCTATGCTGCCTGATTATGTTCTACATACAATAAATTTCGCTATAATTAAAAAGCTAACCTGCAGGCACATTTTCACTTTCAGTATTTTTTAAACATAAATCAATTATTATAACTTACTCATTTTTATTAGGTATTAACAGACTTATACAAAAAACTGATTAAAACTAGCATTAGAAATGAATTTAAAAAAGTAAATTTTCGCCAGCGGTGCTTACTGGCTGGCGGCGCCCATATATATATATATATATATATATATATATATATATATATATATATATATATATATATATATATATATATATATATATATATATATATATATATATATATATATATATATATATATATATATATATATATATATATATTTGAAAACCTTGGTTCACGGAATGAACCGCGTAAAAGATTTGAAAAATCTCGACGTCTCGGCTCCTTTTGCGAAGCCATCTCAACAAGACAGTTGACTCTGAAGAGTAGGGAGGTGGGGACTTCAGAGTTGACAGGCAGCAGTACGGTTAGAGGAGGAGGCCGGATGAGGCCACGCTAGCGTAATGTATCCTATTCCTCCTAATTCGGTGCGTGGAGTAGGCCGATTACGGCCGCGATTCTGAATTATTCCCCTTCTAATTCTCCTGAAGATGGCTTCGGCAAAAGAGCCGAAACGTCGAGATTTTTCAAATCTTTCACGCGGTTCATTCCGTGAACCAAGTTTTCAAATACTTCCGACCGCGGAAATCTTTCTGACAACATATATATATATAGTATATATATATAATATATATATATATATATATATATATATATGTATATATATATATATAAATATATAATATATATATATATATATATATATATATATATATATATATATGTATATATATATATATATATATATATATATATATATATATATATATATATATATATATATATATATATATATATATATATATATATATATATATATATATATATATTTGTGTGTGTTTGTGTATATACCGGATGTTTCGGCAAAAATTCAAGGGGTTATTCCTTGGCCTATTTTAAAGAATATTTTGTCCTATGATGGTTTCTGAAAACCTCTGTTTCGGGGATACAGACTGAACAAAATTTGCTACAAGCATGTATGGGCAGATGATGGACTATCTAATTTGACCGGTATTTCTACTAGCAAGACTTACTGGCGAGATGTATCGCAACTTTTTGGATTGAACACTGCCTGATATTCTGCAGGATGTATCATCATTGGGTACAAGAATTGCACGATGGTCCGCCACTATATTTCAGTTAAGTTCCTCGTGATTTTTTAACAGCAACATACGGAAATCGCTGGATTGGTCGAGGTGGGCCACAAGCATGGCCTGCTCGATCCACATACTTATGGGGCTATCTGATCGTGTCCGTGAAGTTAGCACCCACATTTTCGAAAATGAAAAAATTTTTTTTTGCTTTCGTTAGTAACTCGTTAGTAACTGATTGTAACATCAAAATTTTTGTTTGTACCTAAAGAAAACTGATAGAAAAACACCGCATTCCACGGGGTGCTAACTTCACGGGCATCCACTTTTCAATTTTTCGAGGAGAACAAAACACACTTAGAAAGTCCATCGTTAGTAACTATTTGTAACATAAAAATTTTCGTTTGTAACCTAACCTTGAATGAGAAAACGACACCCCTAAAATGCGAAGTTAGCACCCATATTTTCGAAAATGAAAAAATTTTTTTTCGCATTACTTAGTAACTGGTTAGTAACTGTTTGTAACACAAAAATTTTCGTTTGTACCTAACGTATAAACGCTATAATGGGAAAAATCACGCCCCTTATATGCGAAGTTAGCACCCATATTTTCGAAAATGAAAATTTTGTTTTTCGCATTACTTAGTAACTGGTTAGTAACTATTTGTAATACAAAAGTTTTCGTTTGTACCTAACGTATAAACGCTATAATGGGAAAAATCACGCCCCTCATATGCGAAGTTAGCACCCACATTTTCGAAAATGAAGAAATTTTTTATCGCATTAGTTAGTAACTCGTTAGTAACTATTTGTATCATCAAAATTCTTGTTTGTAACCTTACCTGAAATGAAAAAACGACACCCCCAAAATGCGAAATTGGCACCCACATTTTCGAAAATGAAGAAAATTTTTTTCGCATTAGTTAGTAACTCATTAGTAACTATTTGTAACATCAAAATTTTTGTTTGTAACCTAACCTGAAATGGGAAAACGACATCCCCAAAATGCGAAGTTAGCACCCATATTTTCGAAAATGGGGAAAAATATTATTGCATTGGTTAGTAACTATTTGTAACACAAAAATTTTCCTTTGTACCTAACGTATAAACACTAAAATGGGAAAATCACGACCCTAAAATGCAAAATTAGCACCCACATTTTCGAAAATGAGGAAGATTTTTTTCGCATTGGTTAGTAACTCGTTAGTAACTATTTGTAACATCAAAAGTTTCGTTTCTAACTTTACCTATAATGGGAAAATTACACCACTTAAATGCGAAGTTTCGGATATATATTAGATACAAAAGTAGTTACATAACTTGTTCTTAAGTATTTCGTGAGATCCAAATACTCAGGTACTGACCACCATATTACTATTCATTCTACTATTCTTTTCAATTGAATTATTGGAACTCAAATTAAAATATATATTCCCGATTCCACCAACGAGATGTAAGGAAGTTCTTAACTAAGTATTTCCTACGATAGAAAATGCCTAAATCCGATACTTACCTAAATCGGATTTCATCATCCTAAGACATTCTTAGTTAAGAAATACCTTGTTATAAACTTGATTTGGAAAGTTTTGTACATATAATTGGTAACACTGTTCAATACTAGACTGTAAATTTGAAAAGTGATAGTAAGAAGAGAAAAAATGATAGAAATATATTAACTTTATTAGGTATATCAATTTGAGGTTAAGCATTTCCTAGATACTCTAGGCAGATTTAACGTTAGGTATTTCCTATCGTCCTTAGGCATTACTTAACGGGATTTCCTAAATCTGATTTAAGTATTGCCTAACTTTAGGAATTAGTTGGTGAAATCGGGCATTAGTTGCTCAAACTTACGAGACCGGCGCTATTCAAATCCGAAGACCATTTTGTCATGCGCAGTTAAAAATATTGGCAACACATATTGAAAGTTGTAAAAACGATCAGAATCAAATATTATGTTTGTTTATCGAAACCGAAGGTAAGTTAGTATATTGAATTCCTAACTTCAATTGATCTTACTTTTTTCGAATTCAATTTTAGATTCCACGTAGTGCTGCAATTGATCCTGAAGACTTGCTCCAAATTTTGCAAGAACATAGGACCGAAATTCGAGAGGCGGTAGGTAAAACGACCGCAGTTATTTGAAAGCGTTTAAGTCAATTGTGTCAAGACAAAATTTCCCCTAGAGCAATCTATAACATCGTCAAATGCAATCGATATAATTGCCAAAGACGAGTTGGAATCAGAGAAAACTTCATTGAATCTGTAGACCAGAATTCTCGTGAAGCAGAGGATGAAGATGATGAGTTTTCAACTGATAATTTTTTCTTAATACCTGCAAGCTTATGACACCAGTGTTTCGATGAACTCAGATTGTGTCTCCGACCTATATGGACCGATGTATTTTTTGAAGTTATTACCGAAAACCTGGGCACTGAATTCATATGGATGTTTAAAAAACATAAAATAGGTAGCGAAAGTATTTTTCTCAAATTTGAAGCTTACTGTGCAGAATGTAGCGGTGCATTCAAGGGTTGGTGTGTTGAACCCCCACATTCATCCAGTGATCATGCTTCAAAATTTTTTTATGTGATGATTAATATAAAATTCAACCGCCATACCTTTGAACTTAAAAGGCCAATGAAGGGCTCAAGAAGACTAGATATCGGTAAAACTTTGAGCGATGGAAAGTTTGCTATAAATTGGAGGAGAGAACAAGCTTTAACTAAGACTGCCAATCAAAAGAGGACATTAAATTCCTTAAGTGTCTTGAGAAAGACAAGAGAAGAGTTCAAGAAAAAAAATTAATTCTCAAAAATTTTTCAGAACGTTTTAAGTTTTCCAGAATCTCTTCAATATTTAAAATATGACACCACATTTAATTCAGCAATTCGAAAGATAGGTCTAGATGATTTTTTTGTGATGTATCGGACACCTTCTCAAACAATTACCTACAACAATTACGCAAAAAAAAGGAGCACAGTCTATATAGACGCTACTGGTTTATTAGTAAAAAAGATTCCGAAACCTCATGGACAAACATCAGGTAATTTATTCCTTTATCAGTGTGTTATACATATGGGAGAGAAAGGGGGACCATTGCCTGTTTGTCAAATGTTATCTGAATGCCACAATATTAACCATATTAGTTACTGGTTGACATAATGGATGACGGAGTGTAACACTTCATTTTGTGTGGTATCCGACCATTCCTTGGCCTTACTAGGGGCCATCGCTAGAAGTATACCTAAAGAGGCTAGTCTTGCAAATTATATGAATAAGCCTATCCAAATTCTGACAAATTCACAACTATCTCACCAAAAATCTGAACTGAAAACTTATATACGTGTCGATTATGCTCACCTGAAGTTTGTCAGTAGATGGGACTGTTTTAAAAAGAAACCTTCTCAGTTTAAACGCTTTTATTTGAAACTTCTGGCAAGCAAATAAGATTATTTCAAATATTTTCATTGTTGCAAATAGTTTTTATGAAGGTTCCGACTCAAATAATACTGAATTAAAAAGTGAAATTGCTAAAAATCTCATAGCAGATTTTGGAGAAATTAATGTTGAGGATGGAGAAGACAAGATAGAATCAATTGATAACGAAACCGATAATCCAAACTGTAAAATCGTCGAAAAATGGATACAGGACATATTTGATGATGCAAAAACAGTCCTTTATCGAAAATGTTATTGAGCCTGAGACTACAAGTGTTCAAGAGAATTGTCATTTTTCACTGGAATTTAGCAATTCTTTTAAAAAACTGCTCAAAACATATACCTTCTGTTCCGCTATATTGACGCATTATTTCGATGTGTGTGAAGCTACTGCTAGTGCAGCGCCAGTAAGAAGTTATTTTAATGATCTAAAAAATCAAAATTTCACGGTTGTTTACCCTTGAATCCTGATAAATTTGTTGTGAGACACATAAAAGAAATTGAGGCTATGGTAGTATTGGCAAGTGAGGAATCTGAAGGACCATCGGCTGAAAACTGTGACATCCTCAAGACTGAATTGTACTAAAAACATTTTGATGATAAGAACACTTCACACGAGAATGAAATCGCCAATATTTCTGCTGAAACCCCTCCAGAAGATTATAATGACTATACACTATGTTCAAAAGTATCCAAAAATGAGCACGATATAGAAGAGGTAGAAGAAGCTTGTCTCGTAGAGAATTGGAGAGGATTAGGAAATCCGAAAAAGAAAAAAATTCGATCATCACTCTACGCTGCGCCTTGTCCAGAAATTCTGGTTGTAGAAGATCATAGGAGGATAGAGCTTACACTCATAAAAAACGGAAATGTTGTCAATAAGACAACTACAACTACAAGAATAGGGGGTGCATCCATTTTTCTAGCTAATAATTGCCCATTTGATGCTATTCTCCAATGCATTTTATCTGCATATTTTGATAGTAGAGATTACCAAAGAAATATTAATGACAATGAAGATGTGAAAATATTCAGCCTACTCAATATATTAGCAACCAAAGGGACGGGCTGCCAATTTTAT
>JARQZK010002182.1:1035000-1039423 GCA_030704885.1 Cynegetis impunctata
CAAATGTCATATGGAGACGAAAAAACTGAAAATATACCAGGCAGGAAGTCGCATGAAGTTGAGTTACTTGTCAAAAAATGCAGTTTCATGCATTTAACAGATACTCTAAATTTCATTTCATTCTCTCCAAAAATAAAAAAGTTATAGGGGCGATCCACCTTCCGTGGACACCCGGTGTATGTATATATGTATATATATATATATATATATATATATATATATATATATATATATATATATATATATATATATATATATATATATATATATATATATATTTTTATATATATATATATATATATATATATATAAAATCTCTTGAAAATTATTAGCAATAACAGGCTTGTTGAATCTTAAAAACTCGATTTTATTAAAAAGTTGACGTTTCGCCAATCAAAACTTTTTCCCATAGAAAAAGTTTTGATGAAGCCACGAATGTCGTGGCGAAACGTCAACTTTTTAATAAAATCGAGTTTTTCAAGATTCAACAAGGCTGTTATTGCTAATAATTTTCAAGAGTTCAGAGGCAACAACAATTCGAATAAATAATTATATATATATATATATATATATATATATATATATATATATATATATATATATATATATATATATATATATTATATATAATATATATAATATAATTATATATATATATATATATATATATATATATTATATATATATATATATATATATATATATATATTATATATATTATATATATATATATATATATATATATATTAATATATTTATATATATATATATATATATATATATATGTATATATATATATACAGGGCGTTCCAACGAAAACTTGACCCCCCCTGTAAGTCTGAAACGGACGTGTGATCGAAAATTTCAAAGAACACGTCAATTTTTATTTCTAGGGGGACTAATTCTGATATGAAAATCATACCCGAAACATCACCCCCTTGCGGTCAGCAGCTACCCCCCATATTTTTTTCAATGGCATGGGGGGTCGGGTGATATATCATCTGAAAGGTCTTTTTTCATTTGTTATTGAGAAATTAAATGTTGAACGTTTTATCTAAGAAAAAACAGAAAATTCGCTGTCGTTTATTTTATTGAGGAAATCAACAAAAAATAGTATCAATGGAAACAAAATCAACGGATAAATTGTTCAAAATGACCTCCACTTACTTCCATACAATATAATACAGTCTACTTTCGAAAGCTTTCCTTACATTATTCAAGATGTCCGGAGTTAGTTTTTTTAGCACAGGTAGTTTTTTGAAGCTAGTTATCGCAGAACAAAAAGTAGATAGTTGGCCACTGTCACACTGACGCGAATTAATTATTCATTCATCGTTGTTTACTTGGTTCCAACATGGTTTATTCTACTGAAGAAAGAATAGAAATTGTCGCAACCTATTATCAAAATGGTGAATGTGCTAAAGCTGCTGCAAGAATTTATAATATAAATCATCCAGACCACAACGTGAGCCATCAATACGTTAAACAGTTGATGGATAAATTTCGAACTTCAGGTTCTGTTCACAACAGAAAACATGAAGTATTCCGTCCTGTCAGAAATGAGGGAGTTGAAGTTGCAGTTTTAGGACATGTACAAATGGATAATCGACAATCTATCAGACAAGTAGCTAGAGCGTCTGGTGTATCAGCTACTAGTGTTTTTCGGATTTTGAAAGCCTACAAATTCCACCCTTTCAAAATAAGGCTAGTTCAGGAATTGAACGAAGATGATCCTGATCGTCGAATCCAGTTTTGTGAGGAGTTCAGCGAGAAATTGACCAATAACCCGAACCTATTATACAATACATGTTTCTCGGACGAAAGTACTTTCATGTTGAATGGTGAAGTAAATAGACATAATTGTCGTTACTGGAGCGATGTGAATCCTCATTTGGTGATGGAAACACATTCACAAACTCCAAAAAAATTGAATGTTTGGGCCGGCATTCTTGGTAATCATATTGTAGGACCATTCTTCATAGACGGTAATCTCAATGGAGAGACATACTTAAATCTATTACAAGAATGTGTAGATCCTATGATTACACAAATTTTAGAAAATGATGACAATTTATTAGAAAATGAAATAACATTCCAGCAGGATGGTGCACCCTCACATTTCGATGTTCGGGTGAGACAGTTTTTGGACGAACGTTTTCCAATGCGTTGGATCGGCAGAAGGGGTCCAGTGGAGTGGCCAGCTAGATCACCTGATCTCACACCGATGGACTTCTTTCTGTGGGGACACCTGAAGTCGAAAGTTTACTCTACTAAGCCTACAAATCTAGAAGAGCTGCGACAGAGAATTGTTCGGGAATGCCGATTGCTGACTCCGAACATCTTGAATAATGTACGGAACGCTTTCGAAAGTAGACTGTATTATTGTATGTAAGTAAGTGGAGGTCATTTTGAACAATTTATCCGTTGATTTTGTTTCCATTGATACTATTTTTTGTTGATTTCCTCAATAAAATAAACGAGAGCGAATTTTCTGTTTTTCTTAGATAAAACGTTCAACATTTAATTTCTCAATAACAAATGAACTAATTTCAAAAAAAAAATACAGAGGTGATAGAGGGACAAAAGACCTTTCAGATGATATATCACTCGACCCCCCATGCCATTGAAAAAAATATGGGGGTATCTGCTGACCGCAAGGGGTGATGTTTCGGGTATGATTTTCATATCAGAATTAGTCCCCCTAGAAATAAAAATTGACGTGTTCTTTGAAATTTTCGATCACACGTCCGTTTCTGACTTACAGGGGGGGTCAAGTTTTCGTTGGAACGCCCTGTATATATATATATATATATATATATATATATATATATATATATATATATATATATATATATATATATATATAAATATATATATATAAATATAAATATATATATTATATATATATATATATATATATATATATATATAATATTATAATATATATATATATATATTATATATATATATATAATATAAATTATTATATATATATATATATATATATAGGGTGTCCCGTAAATAACACGCCAGAGTGACACTGGAGGTAGATTGGCTTCAGGTCAATCAGATTACATCAACATGACCTTAGTAAAAGTTTTCTGGTTATCGAGATATTGCCACTTTTACGTTTTTTTCGAAAATCTATACTTTTTGGTCATTTTCTCGCCTGTTTTGAATATAAATAAGTTCTAACTCATGTTTTTTTTTCTTGTGCTATCATCAATATATATTTGAGACAATCGACCTATCATTTCACCAAAAACTAGGTCGCTAACCTCAAAAAAAAACAAGTTGTTTGAATTCATTTTAAATCCGAAAACCTTAAGTAAAGTTTGACTATTTCCTGTGAAAAAATATTTTACCAGACAGAATCAGCAAATGATCTCAAAAATTAGCCTATTCAATGCTCTTTCGAAAACGGTATAACATTTGTGGTTTTTTTCTTTCAAAAGTCTAAAAATTCCAATTTTTATCATTGAAGTCGTGCTACTTGCAAAATACACTGCGCCGCAAATTTAACGCATACCTACATTAAATATTTCCTAAGTTTTGACTGAGTATTTTCTCAGACGGTGATCCGATTTAAATAAATTTTTCACCAAATAGTAGCTCCGTTTTCTGAAAAAATGTAATAGTTATGAGATAATCAAAAAAATGAATAAACTGAATGTTTGAATAGCGACATGTTTTCTTCGTCGAAGTTTGCATCCTTCTGCGGGCAATATCGGGTAGCTCAGGCAGAAAAAAAATAGACGGTGTTATAATCGCATGTCTTCTGAGTAATTTGTTTTTTGTTTAATTCAATCGTCTGTTTATCTTGAGCCACTCGAAAGATATTTATGTTTTTAAAACCGCTCACACTTTTCAAACGAAATTTTTTGAAACTTTATTGTTAACTTGTGAAGGAGACTGTGCAAACGAAGTTTCATTAAAAGTTGACAACTTTGTTTATTTATTTATTTTGAATTGATTGGGCCGATACATGATGTAAATTAATAAAAATATCAAAACAATGGTTCATAAACACAATAATAATATACTCATTTATTTATATACGCAAAGTAAAATAACGCATGACCCTCGTTTCCGTGAAACTTCATCTTCTTCAGATGCTTGATGCTAACTAATGAATAGGTTTCTCCGTTTTATCGAATACAAGAAATGAATAAATGACAAATTGTGTAGAATGGGTAAAAAGAAGGATGGTTACAAATAAGTAAGTAGATAAGCTATGGGGCTTCTAGATGGGAAGTCGGTCAATTTGTGGCAGGATCTGCGCATGCGCGAACTCGGGACGGGAAGTCGGCCATTTTGCGAACGTCGGCCATTTTCCAAGATGGCGGACCACGGTATTATCGTACTTTGGACCCTGGAGCAATCAGAGATGGCGCTTCAAGATGGCGTTTTCAAGATGGCTGAC
>JARQZK010002183.1:0-225000 GCA_030704885.1 Cynegetis impunctata
TATATATATATATATATATATATATACTATATATATATAGTATATATAAATATATTATATATAAAATATATATATATATATATATATATATATATATATATATATATATATATATATATATATATATATATATATATATATATATATATATATATATATATATATATAATATATATATATATATATTTATATATATATTATATAATATATATATATATATATATATACCGGGTGTAAATGAGTGATGGGTCACCCCCATAACTTTTTAATGAATACTTCGATTTTATTGAAATTTGGGTGGTTTATCTCAGACATAATTTTGGGTTTTTTCACATACAAAATCAATATGGCTGACTTCCGGTTTCACAGAAAACGATATAAAAATTCAAATGGAACACACTATATATTTTTACATATTTTAATTCTGAGGCTTCGAATAGATACAGTCCATCTGTCAAATTTTTTTTCTTCATATATTCGTAAACAGGGTCGGCCTCAGGATCAAAGGGAACTAATAAGAATAAGATTTTCAATAATTACTTCGTTATTTAGAAATTGAGAAAACTAATGTGTGAATCATTTTGAAGGAATTTGAAGGAGCTTTTTGATATACGGGGTGGCCCATGTATGTTTCTATTTAAAAAACTGAGTTTTGGTTCGAAAAAGAATTTAATCGTTAACAAACTTCACGAAAATGAATTTTTTGAAAAATTATTACTTTGGGCGATATTTTAAATCAATTATCTATGATTTAGACGATGTCGCAGCCATCTACGATAAAAAAAAAAACAAAATGAAAAACAAAATTTAAACTGCGCTAGAATTGACATTTGACAGATGAAATGTATGTATTTGAAGCCTCTGAATTAAAATATGTAAAAATATATAGGGTGTTCCATTTAAATTTTTAATTTTTATATCGTTTTCTGTGAAACCGGAAGTCAGCCATATTGATTTTGTATGTGAAAAAATTCAAAATTATGTCTGAGATAAACCACCCAAATTTCAATAAAATCGAAGAATCCATTCAAAAGTTATAGGGGGCCACCCCTATAACTTCACCAACTATCACTCATTTACACATTTATATATATATATATATATATATATATATATATATATATATATATATATATATATATATATATATATATATATATATATACCATATATGTATACCATAAGAAGAAATAATATAGATTGGAAAGATTAGTGTTGAGACGGGGGAAGAAAATTTTTATTTTAATAATTGTTAACCGACCTGAAATTTTTTTCGAAAATCATGGTCTAGGAGGTCTAAAACGGATAGAAAAACTACTTCCGCACCTGACTGCTTTCCTTGGATACACTGCAATAGTATGTATTTTATGTATACAGTGGCCACGTGATCATCTAGGAACAGACTGAAAAGTTCCAAGCGAAAATCGCAACACCCTCTTTCGTTCCGAAGTGATTCACATCGCAGTTGCTTCGCATAAATCTTACGCACTTTTACTGTTCGATCTATCGAGTGACCGTTGGAGCGCATCAGAAAAACGAAGCGGCTGGTTTTCTTGCGCAAGTGACCCGGTAAATGTACGTACATTCTCGTTTCGTCGAGCGACCTAACGCCTATACGCGGATTTGTATAGTGAGTAAAATAATACAGGTCAGAGAAAAACAGACACACACACTCACACACAGACACAATTTACAGATTGTGAAACATTTCGTTCGCTTTGATTATTTCACCCGAAACTTTCACTGATTGCGTTTCACGATTTGTATACGGGGACGGTACGACAATTTACGGTTCCCGAACTGAAAAGTATTGAACATCGTATTTTCGAAAGTCTTTAGAAGAGACTACTGGGAAACTATAGTGTGTATTACAGAAAATTGAAAAGCATTAGTGGAACAATCAAAGAAATTTTCTGATGAGGATATTTTTGATATTAATTGTAAGTGAACTATAAATATCTTCTGCAATAGAACAATAGGAATAAAAGAAAGAAATACAATGTATAAAATCAAATGCGAGAATGATACTATCGGAACTTGAAACATATTGAAATTATGAATTATCTACGAAATGTATGATAAGTTGATTAAGAGGTTGATTATAAATATGTTTACTATTATTAAAGAAATATATTGCCATTATAAATACATATTCCGATGTATAATTTCGCTCTATAGACTCCTTTTACTTTATGAATTTCTGAACATTGGAAGTAATATAATTCAAAAGATTTTCGGCATTCATGAAATGAAAGATACTGAAATGTCAGTGAATTTGTGGTTTCTATTGTTGCAGTGCTCTCTACACCAGAGTATGCTTTTTGTGAATACTGGATTTCAAATGTTCTTGAATGAATTTTAAAAGTGTAGGTACTACATATTGAATGTTAAATGTTATAGTTGTTACGTTCTTGAAAACCAGCGAAAACTGCAATATTTCAAGAAAAGTCATCAAATTTCATAATTTATTTGTAGGTAGTATCTTTAAGTGTTACCTCTATTTTGAATACTTCAAACTTAGTGAATTTGAACGTAGTAGGTACCTGTTTAATGCCTTAATTTTCTTTTCTCGAAACGAATTAGACAATAATTACTCTTTCACATGTGCGTTCTTGCTATTAATATATCGATTATAACATTGATTATCCATTTCATTACGTCTTATACCGCAATGAAAATTATTTAGGACTCGGTAATTATTTATAGGCACCGCATAAATTTGAGGACGATAACTATTTTTTTTATACACCAACCATTAAAAGTGGCGTTTTTAATGCCTTCTTTGAGTTTCAAAAGTGTACGTTTATAAGGTATAGCGTTGAAAGTATTTTTAACACACGTGTTGAAAATCTTTATAAACGAATATTTTTAAAGACAGTTTCACTGAAGCTTCCTTCTATGTTCTTCAATTTACACCAGGCGAGAAAATTAGTATATGCAATTTCGTACTGTTGGCTCGACTTTTTTGCAGCATTTCTAATGTAGCCCTGTTTGCAGCCTCTTCAATGTTCATTGGTAATAAATCATCACGTTTATTTGAATAAGTATGTCTATCGACTGACATTTTTTGAACTGTTTTTGTCACTTACTAATTACGATGGTTACCACGACTAGGGTTGCCCGGGAGACTCCGGTAATAATGGTTAACCTCCCGACCTCCCTTGTTGCAATAATATCTCCGTTTTTTTTAAATTATACGTAACCGTCGCTCTAACAAACTTCGATGTTTAACGATTATAATTTTGTTAAAAGTGACTTTATTATGTTCGTAACTTCTCCACTCACAAAATAAAGTATCACGTTTGACACGAATATCATAAATATCTATACTAAGGCACTGGATCCTTTTATAGTATTTCCTCAATAATACTCAACAGAATGATTTAAAATTGAAAAAGAATACGGTCATGACGACATATAACAGCTGGGGTATTATAAACTAAGCCCCCTGTCGTTACATTTTCATCGTTTAAGTTCCTCGAGATGCACCCTATCGATCTGAGGTATATATCTGACTCATAAATGCCGCAGTATCTGAAAAACTATTAGGGGCTGAATATTTGGCATTAGCGTTTGGATAAATTTTCACTGTCGCGTTTCTGTTGATATAGTCCGTCCAGCGAGTGTGTCGTGCACGTCGTCAATCAAATATGGCGTCGATCGTGAACACTGTTGCCAGACGTAATAAATAATCTTAAATCGAACTTTTACTTACAAAATCTTCGAAGAAATAGGTTATCTCGGCGACGCGGCGACTGTCAAACGTGAAATACCGGCGGCTTGGTCAAGAGGGTCCGACAAAATTGCAAATTTTGAAATAGAATGACAACTTAACAACCATCCAATTTATTTTCATTACTCGGAATGTTAATTTTTCTTGAGAGATACATACGATTTCATATGTTATGGGCAGAATATTTGTCTGAATCATTGATTCCCAAAGAGGTCCAGCTGAACCCCCAGGGGTCCACGGGAGACTCGACGGAGGTCAACGTTGGCGTGACAAAAAAATGGGGGTTCACAATTCGTGAGCGCGGGTCCATGAAAATTTATCTGGTTTCGGTAGTGAAGAACTAAAATATTGGCTTGACTTCACCTATCAATGATGTATGTAAACTCACAGCACAATCAATGAATTAATCAACCAATCGATTCTCACTTTTTTTTTTAAACTTTTAATTCGTGGTTGAAACTCAGCCGCAACGCAAATTTCTGTAGTTGTATCTAATCTTCACATTTTTTGTCGAATTTTGGGAATAAGGTACAAATACAACTGCAAGGGGTCCACCGGAACCAGCAAAGTTTTTAAAAAGGTCTATGAGAAAAAAAAGTTTGGGAACCTCTGGTCTAAATGGATGATCCTGTCACTATCACCATATAACTACTCTTTCAGAAAATTACTTACGACAAAAATATGAATTTTGACAATTTCGAATTTTATTTATTTGGGTATGCAGCATTGGGTCGTTATTTGCGCATGACTGTGACGTGCAAGCCAACTCTCGCAGGACATACTATATGTTCCTCACTAAAATTAACCGAACTTGAACGTAAACTGGCAAAAATGATTGGGCTTAAGTACCGGACGAAGAAACATCGTATAGAATTACCAAATTTCACGAAGATATTGTTATATTTCGCGTTTAATTTAGCGTAAATATTAACGGACAAGAGTGCCACTTTCAAGTCGTACCTACATTGCCCAATCTATACACGCCTTCCACTCTGCACCCAATAAATTGCCGTTGCCCTCGTATCTTTTTCCTCGCTCTAGAATTACGACGACGGGCTCTTGTTCGCCTCTCTCTTTCTGGCCGCTTTGTTTCCACTGTCGGACGGCCGATTACCTACTTATTGTTATAATCGAACAGACTTCCTTGGCACCGTTATGGGAAGAGTATATCGATATATTTGTATATATATGTACGTATATATGGATGTGAGGCTGTGTTGGGAAATAGCGCGCGGTACTATTGAGGCTATGGGGAGGGAGAAAAGAGGGCGGAATTCGTGATCAATTATTCGCCGCCTCAATTTATCGAGATCGAATCTTATGGATCGAAGAGCTCCTAGAAGAAAGAAAAGACGAGAGGTGTCGTGGCACACCTGGTCGCGTAAATACATTGGTTACTATGGTATAGCTGAGCCTTATGCCGTGTAATAATGTAATATTAATATGCCATTTTTAGCAGGTTATCACTTTGAAAACCTGATCCATACATATATATATATATATATATATATATATATATATATATATATATATATATATATATATATATATATATATATATATATATATAGGGTTGCGATAAAGTATGGAACCAAGTAAATATCTTTCGAACGAAAAGGAGAATATTTATGAAATTTTGCAGGTAAGTCCAATGGCGCAAAATGCATCTGACGTATGATTTTTTATTGATAATATACTTCCGGTTGTACCGTAAATAGACCCTAAGTCGCTTATTTAAAATGGGATACCCTATATATTATTACATTTTTGGATTCTACTCAAAATTCTAGGCAGATTCTTTGCATCATGTCCTATACCTAAGTCTAAGCGTTTTTGACATATTTAGGTTTTTATGTCAAAAACGATGATTGCAAGCCCTAATATAATTATCAATTGTTCCTATAAGGAAGCCTTTTTTACTTACTTTGGGTTAGATTCCTTGTTGAAAAGGACTTACTCTAATAGACTTTGTATAATATTTAAATAACTAATCATACAGAGTGTTCAAAAAATAAGATCTAAAATGAGATTGAGAAAACTGACAAAAATCAATTTTTTCAAATGGAAACCACCCATTTTTCTTATTTTGTAGTATTAAGCATTCAAAAAGAAGAAAAAGGAGGTAACTTTGTATAAGGTTATCTATAACTTAAATTTGAAGCTTTCGAAATATTGCCAATTTAATATTTTTATATGGCGATTTTGCATTTAATCGTTATACAATTAGATCTAGGATAGCCACGATCGTATTTGACATTTCAAATCATCGTAATGGCACCCCTGTTAAATTATACAAACGAAGATTATTTAAACTTATTCATTATTTATAGACAATGTGATAAAGTTATTTCAAGAACATGTGATAAATTTGCGACCCGATATCCTCATAAACAAAAACCATCACTAAATACTATTGAACGAATTATAGAAAACTTTTTTTTAAATGCTTAATACTACAAAATAAGAAAAATGAGAGGTTTCCCCCATGAAAAAATTGATTTTTGTCAGTTTTCTCAATCTCATTTTAGATCTTAGTTTTTGAACACTCTGTATGATTAGTTATCCAAATATTATACAAAATCTATTAAAGTAGGTCCTATTCAACAAGGAATCTAACCCAAAGTAAGTAAAAAAGGCTTGCTTATAGGAACAATTGATAATTATATTAGTGCTTGCAATCGTCGTTTTTGACATAAAAACCTAAATATGTCAAAAACGCTTAGACTTAGGTATAGAACATGATGCATAAAATCTGCCTAGAATCTTAAGTAGAATCCAAAACTGTAATAATATATAGGGTATCCCGTTTAAAATAAGCGACTTAGGGTCTATTTCCGGTACAACCGGAAGTATATTATCAACAAAAAATTATACATCAGATGCATTCTGTGCCATTGGACTTACCAGCAAAACTTCATAAATATTCTCCTTTTCGTTCGAAAGATATTTACTTGGTTCCATACTTTATCGCAACCCTGTATATATATATATATATATTTGAATTAATATCACAGTCGTACTTATTTGTATTCAGAAGGTAAGGGAATAGACTAGAAGTTGAAAATTACTCTCTTTATTCCATGCCAAGCTTTCGAAAACCTTTTTGTTTCTTCTTCAGGGCTACTACAAAGGCAGTTAATAATTAGCATTGGTTTTTTTATAATTTTTAAAATTGTAATGAACTTACGGAAAATGAGATCAACAATGTTTCTCTGTTATCGTGCAAATGATCATTAGATTGGCTAAAATAAAATTATACTATATTAATATCACATCAGTAAACTTATCTCATAAAAACACACTTTTAAAAATTATAAAAAAACCAATGCTAATTATTAACTGCCTTTGTAGTAGCCCTGAAGAAGAAACAAAAAGGTTTTCGAAAGCTTGGCATGGAATAAAGAGAGTAATTTTCAACTTCTAGTCGATTCCCTTACCTTCTGAATACAAATATATATATATATATATATATATATATATATATATATATATATATATATATATATTAATTTTTTTTTTTTTTTAAATTTTTTTTTTATTTGAATTGTTGTTACCTGTGAACTATTTTCAACTTTTTGATAATAATTATTAGCAATAACAGACTTGGTGAATCTCAAAAAAACGGCAGATTTTGTTTTTAGTGATTTTTTCGAAAACAAACAACTCCTCGGGAAAGAGCTGGTTCAAAAAATGTGTCTCTAGTTTTTTTCTCATATTGTCATTTTCGCATTTGCAGTTAATTGTAACACGAAATGATGTTCATCAGTGAAGGATTTTCTGTTTGATGAAAATACCTATCGATAGATTCAACTTTTATAATAAAATGTAACTCCCTACTTCAATATGTTTAGATATTATATATATATATATATATATATATATATATATATATATATATATATATATATATAGGTATATATATAACTTTTTGATAATTAGTAGCAATAACAGGCTTGGTGAATCTCAAAAAACTCGATTTTATTAAAAAGTTTACGTTTCGCCACGACATTGGTGGCGTTTTCAAAACTTTTGAAATATTGAAATTTCTTCGACATTCATTGATTAGAAAAAATTTGAATAGTTAAAAAAGACTACTATGTTTCATCAAAATTTTTCGGCTGTGGCCGTTCTCTGTTATTTATTACGTGCTATTCAGTCCAATATTAACATTCAAATCTGTTATTATTAGATGGTTAGGAAAACCACAGAAACCTTTACCCACGTAATGTTCGAAATAGGTTCAAATTATTTTGATTTTGAAAAGTCAAAGAATAGGGTACTATTTATCTTTTTTTCAAAAAATTCTCATTGCGGCTGTGGCCGTCTTCAGTTAATAATTACGTGTTATTTAGTCCAATATCAACAGTCAGGTCTGTTGATATTAAATGGGAAGGGAACCACAGAAACCTTTACCCACGTAATGTACAAAATAGGTTTAAAATATTTGATTGTTGTCTTTAAAAAGACATTACTTGTAATTTTGGAGATCACATGTTCTAAACTATACTTTCTTTTTAGAAAAATTGAAAATTCTAGATGTATAGATTTTGTCTAAGAAAATGAGTTGTTATGGTTAGAGCTTGTTTGTTGAATTATTTTGTTTTGATTCATGTTGTTTCTTAGAAAAATTAAAGAATTAAATCTGCGTATATTGAACTTAAATGTTTCATATCTGTTCTATCATTTATGACTTTATTTAAATTTTTTTGAATCTTAATGATTAGAAAATATAACAAATGATTTCTACTTTTTACTATAACAATCGTACCGATTCAGGGTAACTTCCATTGACAGCGCTAATACAAACTCAGAAAATTGGAATGTAGTACGTATTGTTTGTTTCTACTAATTAACTTATTTGTGTAGATTATGTTTCGGATCTATTCTAAAATTAGGCATGTAGTTATATTTGCCAATTCAAAGGTCTTTCGGTTGATTACGAGATTAGTGCCTTCAAATCCATAATTTATGAAAACATTCGACCTTAACGGATAGTTCGTATTTACGATCAGTTTAAATATTTATAATTTTTAACGTATATATATATATATATATATATATATATATATATATATATATATATATATATATATATATATATAGAACGAGTAGAGCAGAATTATCGGTATAGCCCGCTTATATGGAAGCAGCCGTTGACACGTGTTTCGGACTCTTTGGTCCTCATCAGAACGGCGTAGCCAAGCATTGGATTGAAAACTTGGAGATGAAAATAGCACAACAAACGAAATCCCCTGCTACGGAAGACAATCACACATTTGTGGCTTATTGTTTGAACTCTCCGGTTTGGGAGATTTGGTCAAACTTTGCCACGGAGGCGATTAATGCCATCCGCGAGATCTCAGACCGAGTAAATAAACAACGAAGAACACAAATGTGTGATTGTCTTCCGTAGCAGGGGATTTCGTTTGTTGTGCTATTTTCATCTCCAAGTTTTCAATCCAATGCTTGGCTACGCCGTTCTGATGAGGACCAAAGAGTCCGAAACACGTGTCAACGGCTTCTTCCATATAAGCGGGCTATACCGATAATTCTGCTCTACTCGTTCAATATTTTCCCGCGACTAATTTCTTCGTTGTTCATATATATATATATATATATATATATATATATATATATATATATATATATATATATATATATATATATATATATATATATATATATATATATATATATAATTTTTTTTTTAAAATTTGTTTCAAAGATTCATCTGTGATTGAATTTTTTTCTTTACTTATATGCTTTATTTTTCGTAGGCAACCCTTTTTCGATTTCATATAAGACGTTATTATTATTAACTGCAGTCCACTAATGGATGCGCATATGCCTATTATGATATAAAAAAAAATCAACAATTCAATTCGATCAATTTTTTTTCTGGTATTGGTATCAAAACGATGGTTCACATGTTGATAATTTTGGTTGAGCTCTGATAGAACCTCAGATTCCAATTAGAAATACATTTATTTAAATTTTTGCAAAAATATCAAATGGTTTAAATGAGATTTGACCCTTCCAATTGCAATGGGCCATTTTCTGCTAGAACGAACCGGAGAAAACGTTAGAGGTTCCAAACTTCAACCCCAACCCGGCATCTCTTTGCTAATGATCCAGACGAATAACGGGATGGCTCGAGAGTTGCAAACAGGATTTCGAACGGCGGCGGTGTTTCAAAGCGGAAGGGATTGAATGGAATATTCGAGGGTGAATATATTTGGAGTAGATCCCACGTCTGATGTTTCGGATTGTAAAATTGCGCGTGGGATGTTGTTGAACGAACGGAATATGCCACCGAGTCCGTTAGATTCAGTCGCAGAAAGTGTACGAATGGAGAAACATTTTAAATCCAATGTTCCGTTTCGATTAAAATGGTTTTTGTCGTTAATATGCCACTTTTTCTCGAATGTGATAGGAAGCCCTTTTATTTGAAAGATATTAGGAGTTCAAAGGTATATTTATGTAGTTGAATTTGATCGACAGAAACAGTATCCGTCTGCAGTAGAATATTTTAAATGGCCCAACATTGGTAATTTCTTGAATAATTTTAGGATTATTGATGAATGAAATAATACACTCAACCGGAATACCGCAGAAAATGGGTCTTATGGTTATTTTTTTTTAATAGACAACTACAGATAATTTAAAAGTAAAGTAATTACTGAAATGAAAGCTACATTTAATGTATTATATATATATATATATATATATATATATATATATATATATATATATTTTAATATATATATATATATATATATATATAATAAAGTATAAACTTTAAAATAAAACACAATTGGCTTATGTTTCACTATATAAAAATAATTAGATACTGTGTTTAGCAGTAAAGAATAGTCGACATGTTTCGAGTTATGAACTAATTATCAAGACTGACTACAGGAGAGTATTACATCTTATTTTATAAAACAGACAAAAGCAAAGGTGATACCTGAAAATCAATTTGTTCGTTTATAAGGGGTAATTTACTGCTATGGGCGGAACTTATTTCGAGAATTTCAAGAAGGTCAAGGCGCATTGCTTTGTTACCTGAATGCAACAATTGGGTTTTGTTGAAATCCAGGAAATGATTAAATTTTATACAATGTTCGGAGAAGCCAGTGGTATTTTTATTTTGTAAAATTGACTTTTTACGTTCATCAACACGAATGTTTATATTCCTTCCTGTTTGTCCAATATAGAAAGCAGGACATTCGTCGCAAAATATTTTGTAAACACCACTGTTTTCCCCGATGTCAGATTTTTCTTTATTATTGACCAAGAATGACTTCAAGTTTCTTTTATTTGTACAAATTGTTCTAACGTTATTTTTCGATAGTCTGTTACAAATTTTGCTACTCAAATTCGGCACATAATTTATCAGGAAGTATTTTTTTGTAAGTAGCTAAAAATAATGACGAGGTTGAGTAGACTAGACATGCACGTCAATTTAAAAAAAAAGTACTTTTGGTTAATACCTTTTCGAGGTTTCAAAGCCAACGTCGATATTTCAATGCGTAGTTGGTAGAAATCTATTCGAAAATGCGTTGGAGAAATTCCTATATTATATAGGTTATATATTTCTTCGACGTGGCTTTCTAATTGTCTCGCCGTTCATTTCACTCTCGTTCTCGATGAAAGCTGAAAGCTCTCCGCGATTTAAATCGAAAATTTTACCTTTCTACAGCCGACCGCACTATCATCTTTCCACAAATTACAGAAGAAATTATAAGTCAATTACACGTTGAAGTATTGAAACTTTCCTACGGTTCGGTTCGGAGTTGTTGCAGATTCTAAACATACTCTTACAGGATACTAACTAAATGATTATAATTTATAGTTGATTGAAAAATCGCACACTGAGTTAATGAATTTTCTCCCAGTTTAACCTGAATTCTTCTTTTAATAATTATTATAACGATATCTTTCGTAGTTAATAACCGTGTTTTTCGGCCTTTCTTTGACGACGAGAAAACCTGCAGATTATCTTAGATCCAAGAATGATTCGAAAATTTTACAATGTTTGAAATGCGTTTTTCGTTCTAGTTCAATAGATTTTCTAACAGATAGTGAAAAATGTGACAACAATTCTGGAATCCATGTTAACAAAAAAATAATATTGCACGATTTTCGATTTTCGGAAATTTTTTGATGTCTGATAAATATATATACATATACAGGGTGTTCCAAAATTGAACGTACAAACGAAAAGGGGAGATTCCTTAAGTAAGTTTAAGAAAAAAAGTCCCATCAACATGGGGTTGCAAACGTTTCTTTTTCGAGATGTTGAAGTTTGATTTTTTTTCAAGTTTTTTTCTCATAGTATCTTACACTTTACAAGATATTCAACTGAAATTTGGCATAGATATTACATATGACAGTTCTCACCACGTGACATAGCAATTTCGATAGCAGATCTACAGGGTGATATTTTTTCTGGAACACTGTCGCCTGTTTTCCTCAAGAACTTTTTTTTGGTGTGCAACTGTTAATTTGAAAAAAATGTGAAAAGAAGCTTTGTTTTTATACTAAACTTTTCGTTCTCTTGTAGTTTTGTCGTATCTGCTACTGATTTCGAGAAAAAAAATTTTGAACGATTCTCTCGAAATCCTCGGAAAAATCCAAATTATGATAAGGAGGCCAGTTTGTAAGCTGTGGTGAATGAATTCATAATTAGTTTTTATGGAAATTTTCCTGATCTGTTGCGATGATTCATAAAGATTTGATAAACTCGTATAATCATTACAAAAAATGTATTACTACAAGAAACGTAAAACTCAAAAAAAAAATCATAACAAGCAAACTAAGTAACCGCAAATCGTTTTCTAAAAAATGTCTGTATGATTGACCTGTTAGTCGATCTGGAAAGAAGGAAGGACCAATCAAATGATCGCCAATATTACCACCCCACACATTTAGTTAAAATTGCTTTTGAAAATGGGTTTTTACATATCCATGCGGATTCTCCTCAGCCCATATGTGTTCATTATGAAAATTTATAATTGAAGTTCTTGAGAAACAGGCTGCATCAGTAAATAGAATTTGGCAATAAAAATGAGGATATTGAGGTACCACTGACAAAAATTAATCCTCGGATGAAAATCTCGAGGCAGAAGAGCTTGCATCCTCTGAATGTGATAAGGATATAGCAGAGAATCCCGCAAGATCCGCCAAACAGCTTGATGACGTGCATTCAAAAGTACACTCATCTGCCTCTTCGAGTTGTGGTGTTCTCACAATGCGTGGTCTACCGGCATTAATTTTTTTCGTGGAAAAAGATCCAGCTTCTGAAAGACGCCTATGAATATCAGAGAACATTCGATGATCTGGTATCCCTCTATTGGGATAGCGTTCCATGTAAAGACGCTTAGCTTCTCTTGAATTTCCATTTGCAAGACCATACATGAAATGCATGTCAGTCATTTCGGAATTCGTGAAATTCGGCATGTTTTGATATTAAAATGTGTAGAGGTTTATATTTTCTGATCAAATATTGTTGTGACAGTCATAAAAATCGTAATGAAAATAGTAGTCTACATTCAAAAAAATAAATAGCCACAAATGCAACCACCTTTACTTTTCAAACTTCACAAACGTTCAATAATTTGATGTGTCAAAACTTACACTGAATACAATCACCACAGCTTACTAACTTAATTTTATGATAATTTGGATTTTACTGAGGATTTCGAGAGAACCGTTCAAATTTTTTTTTCTCGAAATCGGTAGCAGATACGTCAAAATTACAAGAGACCGAAAAGTTTAGTATAACAACAAAGCTTGTTTTTACATTTTTTCAAATTAACAGTTGCTCACCAAAAAAAAAATCTTGAGGAAAACAGGTGACAGTGTTCCTGAAAAAATATCACCCTGTAGATCTGCTATCAAAATTGCCATTTCACGTGGTGAGAACTCTCAAATGTAATATCTATGCCAAATTTCAGTTGAATATCTTGTAAAGTGTAGATACTATGAGAAAAAAACTTGAAAAAAATTCAAACTTCAACACTCTGTATCTCGAAAACGAAACGTTTGCGACCCCATGTTTACGGGACTTTTTTTTCTCAAAGTTACTTAAGGAATCTCCCCTTTTCGTTTGTACGTTCAATTTTGGAACACCCTGTATATATATATATATATATATATATATATATATATATATATATATATATATATATATATATATATATATTATTATTATATATATATATATATATAACGGTAAGAGATAGAGGGTTGGTTAAATAGGGGCAAAGTAGCACATTTCAGAGGATAACTATATGAATAAAAAAAATCTGACGTAGCTTCTTTAGTTCCGGAATTATACAGGAAAAAAAATAATAAAAAAAAAAAAATATATATATATATATATATATATATATATATATATATATATATATATATATATATATATATATATATATATATATATATATATAGTTAGCAACACTACCAACAGTAACAGTACAATTTATTGTAAATATGTTTAAAAACGGTTTTCCGAATTTGAGAACAAATGGCCGGATAGTATTCTATACACTTGTCATATTATGTCAACTTGTGTAAACAAATCTACGCAGTCAATTTCTAGTTCCGTTTGTCTTATATATCGATTTGAAGCTTGCAAGTGTATGTAATAATATGCTCTAGGTTGGGGCGGAGTTGAGAAAGCAAAATATTTTTAAACTTTCGAAATTCATTTTTATTGACGGGCTAAATAACGCTAAAATTGCAAAATAATGTAATTTATTTAAGATATTTCGTTAGGATAAATGCATTGTAGCCTTAACGATATTTTATCTCCATTGCACATTAAATGCAAAACAACAAAGTTTTGTTTATTGCGTTATGTGCTATTTATAAACTTGTCGCTTCTTAATGTTCAAAGACTATGCCAAAAAGCGAGGGTAGCGCTCTCTGGTTACGTTCCTTTCAGAAGCATTGGCGTAGCTTTTAATATCAAGAAGTTATAATTTTATTAATTTCCGACAGGTATATTATTTGACAAATATTGAAATTATGTCAAAGTCAGTTGAATACAAAATATTACCGTAGGTCGTAGTTATAAAAAAATAATTCACAAGCCCTAGGAAATTTATTTTGTTTAAACATATACAGCATTTAAATAGTTATTTATGTACCTTTATGTGCGTTATATAGATCCTAACGCCCGATGGTCGTTAGGATCTAGTAACGCGCGTGGTGCATACAAGATTTTATTTTTCACGGAAAATTTATTTTATTATACTTAATGAAAAATCGATTTTAAAATCGGTTCATTGCTCCTATACTTTCCATTTTCCTTCTCATAGTAGGCATGTCATTTGTTGATATTTTGACGTGTGAATATTTTTGTCATTGTATTTAGTGAATGTCATTGCTGCTTTCTTTGTGTTGTCTTATAGAAATAATGGAAATGAAAATGAATTTACCCAAGAACATCATATAAAATGCAGCCAACGCTGCGAATAATTCATTGCCGGAGAAATCCAGAGTCGTATACGACAAGGATTATGAAGTATTTAATCAATGGAAGTTGCTTCAGTTGTCCTCGTACAATGAGCGGGCGTTATGATCTATAATGCCCGCTCAGAACGCCCTAGGACATAATGAGTGTATTTATAGCAACCGTAGGTGTCTAAGGTAAAATCAACAAAAAATATACAAGTGAAAAATCCGAAGTATAGAAGGAAATACCAATCTCCCCCAATATATTTAAGTGAAGACTGGTGAAGCTATTGATACGCTTGTGCCAGAAAAAACTAGGCGGAAAATTTTCACAAATATGCTTAAGGAACTGTTGCAGAGAAATTTACTTTTCATTGATTCTTATCTTCTTATGAACTATTAGTTCTTTACGTAACATTGAGAATTGTGTCCAAAGGGAATTTGGAGCATATGACTCCGACAAATCTAGAAAATAAGCCGTCAAAACGAGATTGGTATTTCCTTATATATCGGACATTTTTATGCGTGATGTCGTATTGACAAATAACTTACAACCATAGTTACGATCATTACGTAGTGATCATTTCTTCAGGTAAATGCTAGTACCTACCTAATTTGTTTTGAATTAGATTTTTCTAAAATTAAAAATATTCAGTCAGACATTAACCGTTGAAGGCACCATGGGTATTATAATAAGGATAACGCTTTCGGTCGACGTTAAACACACCATCGACCTCAAGCGTTTTTATCCTCATAATACCCTTGATACCTTAATAATTATAACAAGTAATATATTTATATATATATATATTACTCTATAGAGGACTACTATTCTGAGCATGATCAATCGATATGACCAAATTTAATAACACAGGCATCAGGTTCGATTGAGGAGGATTTATTGTGAAGTTTGTATGTATTTTTCATGGAAATGTAGTGTGATTTTCATTTCTAGGTATTACATTGTTTAGTTTGTATATTTTTAGATTGACGTGTGTTTATTTTATGTTTTATTTTTATGTTTTAGTTCCTATATTTTTCGCACAAAAGAGTATATTTTGATTTGATTTGATTGAATTAATTTGAACTGATTGAACCTGGAGCTCCGGCCGCCAGTGATATCGATTTTCGTATTCGCGTATTCACCTATTTTGTGAAATAGTAAACATAGAACTCTCGTATTAACGCTAAACCAGAGCGTCAATTAGAATGAACTCCTCGATCATAATATAACAACCGCCTCGTTCGCGTGTTCCTGACAAGCCCTCGGAGATGTTATTTTTTTTCGCCGGCTAGGTAATTGTTCGAAACGATGAAGTATCTATCGATTCTCGTTTCCTAGTTTCACGCCGGCTGATAGAAAGAGACGGAGAGAGAGATCGGTGAAAATGCGGCGAATGGACCGCCGCCGACGCTTTCCCTTCGAAATACCTAAGCGGGCGGCGTTGCCAAGCGATTGCGACATTTTTCGGCAGGTTCGAATGTGACAAATTCCTTGATCAAACCACTCCGATGGATGTTGGAATGAAACAAAGTATACTTTTCGGCCGTATCGAACTTTTTCTTTTCGAAAACAACACAAAAATTACTATTTTCCGCAAACGTCTAAGAATGACGACTTTTTCAACCTCAGTTCTCAATGTTGAAGTTTGATTTCACAGGCGTCCTTTTGTTTTTACTTTTTTGTCCGGCCGTGAGCGTACAAAAAAGTATACTTTTTTGTACTCTAACGGCAATATCAAGAACGTCGGGCGGCGTGCAGTTGGGTTCCGAATCCGACATAATGTAAGCTGTAAGAAAAATTTTATATATTTTAATACAAGTCATTTCTTTATACTCGAGTACTTACCAAAAAAAAAAAGCATAGTTCTATAATGCGTAGATAAGTGACTTTAAATGTTTCTGACAATTATTTTGTTGAATTGTCAAATTTGTGTTTCCTTGACACCTACAGAACCAGTAAGCAAAGCAATCTAGTTTCACGTTTTTTTATATCTAATCCTTTTTAAAAATAATATCTTAATTCTATCGTTTGAACACCGTTTGCGGAAAAAATCGCATGTTTTATTCGGAGAAAAGCACTTTTTGTGGCTCGACTAAAATTGTCGGCTGAACGCAGTGAGGCCGAAACATTTAGTCTCGTCGCAAAAAGTATCACTCACTAATAAAACAATATACTATTCTATCCCTTGTTGCTTCAATAAGCTGCAAATCCTGATGGTATACACACCATTGGATAGATCCTGGCAAGACCTTTCGAAAGATGTGGCACACATCCGTGAAACTGGAGGGTCCATTTTCTATATGTATCCAGTTTTTTTTTTCCTGGTCTGGACGGAATGCACCAAGATGATGGGCCGATTTCTTGAAATGAAGGTTATGCTCATACTTGCAAAATATGATGGAAATACTTCAGCATGTATTCATAATAATTTCAAGCTAACCTTACACCTTCAGAGTATGAGCATTTTCTTTTAAAAAAAATATTAACAGACATTGATGTTTCACTTCTTCAACACCAGTCTGCATGGCCCCTGGAATTCTTCCAATTGGAAGATTCGAGTCAATTGAACGACATAATTTGTAATATAAATAAACATTCAGCTAGCCATATACAAGAATTTACACGGATTATATATATATTAAGAAACATTATCAGGAAAAAGTAGCCGCTCATTATTATGCTGAAAGTATATAAATCCATGCTTCGTAAGAACTCAGTCCCATGTCGCTATCTCCAGTTATTATAATGAAATGAATCTGGTTGAACTTTCGTAAGCTGAATAAAATAGTGGTATAATATTGTCTATATTATTATATATATATATATATATATATATATATATATATATATATATATATATATATATATATATATATATATATATCTATCTGTATTGGTAACTATGAATGAATGAATGAAAACTCTATTTAGCCATTGGTATACGATTTACAATATTGTCTTCACACATACATATATTATGTCAATATAAGTTAATTTACTTTACTTCATAAGATTTTTACATATAGTTTTATTAAACACATACAATTTTTTCGCCTCCTTTATTTCCTTTGGCAGATCATTCATGCTTACTCCATTAACAAGTAAAGATCATATTAGGAAGTATTTTCTTGTAAAATATATATCAAAATTATTTTTTGTTCAACACAGAGCCAGTTTAAAGTTTTCATCATATTATTCACTGGAGTGTAAATACTGCACCTCAGTATCACCCTCATACATTCATTCTGTAATACTTGGAGCCTATTTAGTTGTTCTCTAGTACATGACAATAAATGTGATATGCAGTAGTTGAAGTGCGGATACACAATAGTTTTGTAAATAAGCATTCTACACTACTGTGACAAGTTTGAAGATATTCTTCTGAGAGAACCTACCTCTTTTCCTAGTTTTTTACATAAGTAATCTGTATGATTGTTGAATGTTAATTGTGGATCCAGAATAAAACCCAAATACTAAGTCGACTGTACTTGTTCCACGGCAAATTTATTTATCTTAATAGTGTACCCACCAGACCCAACATTTCTACGCATTGACCTAGTTCCTAGCACCATTAGTTTAGTTCAATCGGCATTTAATTTTAGGTTATTCATACACAACCAGTCATACAGAATACTTAATTCATTATTTAAAATATTAACAGCTTTAACAAAATCATCACCCTCAAAAAATATAAGGATGTCATCAGCAAATAGACTTACAAAAGAATATTTCAACATATTTAGTATGTTATTTATATAAGCAATGAATAATAGAGGTTCAAGAACACTCCCTTGTGGCATCTCAATATGATATTCAGTTACACTGGACACGGAGCTGGACACATTATTATTTATTTTAGTTCGATTATAGCAGTTGTGAAGGTAGTTGTGGATCAAAAATTTCCTGTCAATTGTTTCGAAAGCCCGCTTCAAATCCATGAATACACTCAAAGCTACTTTTCCTTCATTCATTTTCTCCCTCCACTTGGAACACACAAATTGGAATGCCGGCCCCGAAACCCTGACTGCCCTTCATACAAAATATTATTTTTCTCGTAGAATAGTTTCAATATTGATCTCTAATTACAATTTCTATAACCTTATCTACAGTCGGTAATAAATTAATGTCTTGGATTTTTTCAATTTGTGTTGTCTTATTTTAACACCATATTCGATTCGCGTTGTTGATGTATTGAAATTACTACATAATTATTTAACTACTGCACTTCCGAATGTACCCAATCCATTCTTTTATCAAAATGTGCTATACTGAGAGTGGAACAGGGCCGCCAGGAACGAGAAACTGACTGTTGAGATACGTACTTCGAAATATAATAATTTCTTATAATCTTACGATATTCTTGAAAGTCGTCAACCGCGAGATTTACCGTACAACTACGGCAACGTCGCTTAGAAATCACGGCGCTCTATTGTTCGATGAAATCTCGATCGAACGCCCGCGTTTTGTAGCGGGCCGATTTCTCCTCATCGTCGTCCGGTACCATCGGATAGATAGGTCCCACCGCGAGGCTCAGAGGTACCCGACAATGCGTTATTAGGTACCCGCGGTACGTCCGTTCTACTCGCTCTGGGAGAAAGTGGAGCGTGGCGCTTCAAATTATGTAAAATTTGACAATACGGTTCGGTTGAGTAACGCGTCCGAGACAGGGACGTATTCGAAAATATTCGATATTTGGGCCTTTTATCGAGATTTCTCTATTTGATTCTTCATGTGAGCAACATCGATCGTTTATTTTAACGATGTACTGACAATGGCACATGTAATGCAAAATCGTTTGATGATGGGATTTTTTGCTAACGTTTCGTCAGTTATATTCAACATCATCAGGAATTGTCTATTCAGATGGTTTTCTTAATCAAGAAGTGCGATAACTGATTTCAATCATCAACAGTAACGTCCAAATATTTTACATAATAGAAGAACTGATAAATTGTTCTTTAAGAATAATCCGCCAATTTTTAATTGCTGTGATATCAAGTAATAATTATAACTGATTATTTTTTCCTTAAGAAATTATGAACTGTGTGTAAATATAGTATTCATATATTTTTCTAACCTAAATCTTGAAAGTTATTTGATTATTTTTCCGTTTTCTTAACTCTGTTATCAAAAAAGTTACTTGTTAATATTCTTGTGAAAATCATGCATCAAAGTTCCTCCTTTTCTGCAATTTGTTGTAATTCTTTGGGAAGTAATGATTTATTTTAAAATATTTTTCGTATTCTAAAAACGTTACAACGGCGTGTTCTTCAATGACAATTGCCAAACTATTCAAGGTAAAAGTAATTAGTAGTTCGTTACGCGGTTAATAACAAGACAGAGACACTAGAATTCTTGAATTAACTTTGTGTTATAATTTTTTTTGTGTCTATTCTTTTGATACCTTCTCTGCTTTGGTTTTACTTTTGATAGTGGTATTCATTAAGAATTATGTAGTGTGTTCTCAATATTTATCTTTAATATAAATATTATATATATATATATATATATATATATATATATATATATATATATATATATATATATATAATATATATATAATATATATATATATATATATATATATATATATATATATATATATATATATATATATATATATATATATATATATATATATATATATACAGGGTGTCCCACCGGGAATGAACGCGATCTGTATATGGAAAACAACACATAGGAAACTTTTGAAAATTTGACAGTATACTAAAGTTGATAGGGGCAACTAGACTAAAATATTTTCAAGATGATGGCACTTCCGGTTATACCGGAAGTAGATACCAACTTGCTTATTTTGAATTGGATACCCTATATATTAATACATTTTTAGATTCTAGGCAGATTATATGTATTATGTCCTATACCTAAGTCTAAGCGTTTTTGACATATTTAGGTTTTTATGTCAAAAATGACGATTGCAAGGCCTAATATAATTATCAATTGTTCCTATAAGGATTCCCGTATTACTTACTTTGGGGTGGATTCCTTGTTGAAAAAGACTTGCGTCAATAGATTTTGTATAGTATTTGGATGACTAATCATACAGAGTGTTAAAAAAAAAGATCTAAAATGTGATTGAGAAAACTGACAAAAATCAATTTTTTCAAATGGAAACCCCCCATTATTCTTATTTTGTAGTATTTAGCATTTAAAAAGAAGGTAACTTTGTATGAAGTTATCTATACCTAAAATTTGAAGTTTTCGAAATATTGCCAATTTAATATTTTTATACATTTCAAATCACCGTAATGGCACCCCGGTTAAATTATGCAAACGAAAATTATTTAAACTTTTAAGGCTTATATAAATCATTTTCATTTAAATGCTGCACTAATGAAAATATGGATAGCATAGGGATGATATCTGTGTTTCCGTAAAATTCTTAAAACTGACGATTTAGATAAGCCTGATTCTAATGCTATCTGCTTTGAAGATTTTTTTGGATATGCCAAATTTGCTATTTCTATATCCTCATTGTTAACAACTGGTTTCTTTCTGTACACTTATGCCTTTACGGATCCAAAATTCTTGAAGTTTTCTATAATTCGTTTAACAGTATTTGGTGATGGTTTTTGTTTATGAGGATATCGGGTCGCACATGTATCACATGTTCTTGAAATAATTTTATTTATCACATTGTCCATAAATAATAAATAAGTTTAAATAATCTTCGTATAATTTAACCGGGGTGCCATTACGATGATTTGAAATGTCAAATACGATCGTGGCTATACTAGATCTAATTGTTTAACGATTAAATGCAAAATCGCCATATAAAAATATTAAATTGGCAATATTTCGAAAACTTTATACAAAGTGATCTTCTTTTTAAATGCTAAATACTACAAAATAAGAAAAATCGGGGGTTTCCATTTGAAAAAATTGATATTTGTCAGTTTTCTCAATCTCATTTTAGATCTTATTTTTTGAACACTCTGTATGATCAGTTATCCAAATACTATACAAAATCTATTGAAGCAAGTCTTTTTCAACAAGGAATCCATCCCAAAGTAAGTAATACGGAAATCCTTATAGAAACAATTGATAATTATATTAGGCCTTGCAATCGACATTTTTGACATAAAAACCTAAATATGTCAAAAACGCTTAGACTTAGGTATAGGACAAATACATAAAATCTACCTAAAATCTTGCGTAGAATCCAAAAATGTATTTATATATAGGGTATCCAATTTAAAATAAGCAAGTTGGTATCTACTTCCGGTATAACCGGAAGTGCCACCATCTTGAAAATATTTTAGTCGAGTTGCCCCTATCGACATCAGTATACTGTCAAATTTTCAAAATTTTCCTATGTGTAGTTTTCCATATACAGATCGCGTTCTTTCCCGGTGGGACACCCTGTATATATATATATATATATATATATATATATATATATATATATATATATATATATATACTTCATTCTCGTATTATCGTTTTTTTTTGGGATATCATATAAGCTGAATTGGTCATCTTGACCTATTTCTCAATAAGGTTATTAGATTTTCTTTTTATTATTTTTATTAATTCGAAAAAAGGGGTATCTAATAAAGTAGAATACCCCAAAATAGCCTTGACCCTCGTCATTGGCCAAATTTTATTTGTACTGTCTCTACGGAGGCTGTTTTTTTGTTTAATGTAAGCGTCAAAAAAAAAGAAAAAGAAGAGGCCTCTGTAGACCAGGCGGTATGGTTTACCGCTTGTAAACCGAGGATTGTGGGTTCGATTTCCACCTTGCTCTTGGGTGTTGTGTATGTCCAGAATTCAGTGGTTATAGATTTAAGAGAAATTGTTGGGTAATGTGCATCGTTCACAAGCCCATTGGCCGTTCGGAACCGTCGTTAAACTGTAGGTCCCTCGAGATAAAAAAAAACATTGCTTCTGATTGGCATTTCAAGTAGGTACTGCGATTTTATTTTCTGATATCTCGAAATGGCTGTTTTACAGTGAAATAATCCATACTACCATTATACTAAATAATACAGTATGATGTATAAATTATTCCCTTCTACTTCGTTTTATTTCAATAGAATCACAGGTCAAATGAAACTAAATTCTCTTGGAGATTAAGTTTACTATAGTATGCTTTATTATTTTCCGAAAAATACTATGGGTATTCAACAGGTACCTACACACATCTCATCTTACCTGAAATTATTTTTGTCCGTATTTAGAAAGCACCTGCTTCGTGTTGATAATCAACCCCCTGGTTGGGTTTTCTTGTCAGGTAAAATTCTATTCTTTCCCGGAGAGAGATGATCTCTTCTATATTGTTTGCAGCAAGTGTGATTTTTAAAATATTCATAAATAGTTTGGAATGCTTGTAGGAATTTAATTTCTTTTCATCATCATATATATATATATTATATATATATATATATATATATATATATATATATATATATATATATATATATATATATATATATATATATATATATATATATATATATATATATATATATATATATATAAATATATATATATATATATATATATATATATATATATATATATATATATATATATATATATATTATATATATATATATATATATATTTATATATATACACATTTTCATGTATATTAAATAAGGTTGTAGGTAGTTGTTTTCTTTTCATGCCGAAGCGAAGAAGGTGTTTCAGTCTCTGATACATCAAGATTTCTAGATTGTCCCACTTTTCAAGTGCAACCAATCTTTTACAATTCAAAATAATTTAAATATTACATGGTACACTGACACCGTATAAAAACCTGTGATAACCTGGTCGCAACCGCTGTCACGTTCCGCTTTTACTATACGATCTGTTTATATTTACTTGACTCGAGTAAAAATCAATCATTTATCGATTCTTATTATATTTTTTCTTATCGACAACTTTCTTCATACGCCCAGAAAAATTGGCAGTTTCGCGCTGAACAACAAAGACTATTTGTGATTTTCACTTTATCCAAAAAATTTCCGTTACATTTGTAGCGGCACATCATCAGTATAAGTATGTCGAATCATAGGTTATGAAGGAATATTTTGATATTTTTATGAGCAACTCTCGGAAAGGGCAAACGCTAATTCCTGAAAGAGACACAAGTAGGCAACCTTCCTCCTATGTTCGAGTTAACGAATGGTTAGTTAGCAGGCAGATTGCAATCGGATTGCTTTCCACCTTTCCTCGTCCCTATTTGCTTCGTTAAATAGGCACATTGAGACCACGTACCCGAAATAACATATACTCTTCCTAACTCTAGACGAAACGTCGTCATTCTGAACAAATCCTAAATTTATTGACACTGTTTATTACCCCGAGGCGAAGCTAAAGGGGTTATAGTCTCACTACAAAAAGTTGGGATCTGGTCCGATTTGAAAAATTCCAACGGATATCGATAAAACACATATGATTTCATTAGGGAATTCTAATTCCCAATTTTTCCCAACGAAGAATAAAAAAATATAGCGTTTTTACCCCGAGGCGAAGCTAAAGTTTCAAGAAAAAAGTTGGGATCTGGTCCGATTTTAAAAATTCCAACGGATATCGATAAAATACATATGATTTCATCAGAGAAGTTTTGTTCCCAATTTTATCCCAACGAAGAATAAAAAATTATAGCGTTTTTTAGATAGGCATTACGACATGCGCATGCGCCAAGGTCGATATGTACGAAGTCCTACAAAACATGCGTGGAAGTGCTCTGTGTGCCACGGTAACCAAGCGACGTTGATAGCTTAAGCTTGATTCTGCGTCTGTTCTGCTTCCCATCCATAGAGATATCTCATCAATTTGATTCATAATTTGCAGCAAAATGAGCCAGGATAGGATATTCAAATTCGACAATCAATCAATGAATTTTTTTGCTAAATTTTCACGGATTTTATTCGTAATATCGACTTATTAATACATTTATTGCAATTTTCCTTCATTTCATTCGTAAAATCGACTTTCATTGTTATTTAATTTACATAATAGGTACATTCTAAAAATATTGACGACATGCACATGCGCCGAGGGGTTTTATCATTCCTAGTGCTACGCAGTAGGATGTCCTTCATTTTTAATACATTTATTGCAATTTTCCTTCATTTCATTCGTAATATCGACTTTCATTGTTATTTTTAATTTATATAATAGGTACATTCAAAAAATATTGACAACATGCACATGCGCCGAGGGGTTTTATCATTCCTAGTGCTACGCAGTAGGGTGTCCTTCATTTCTTTTATTTATTTTTAATTATTATTCATATCAATTCCGATTTAATTGCTCTTTTGTGTGCTATAACTAAATTGTAAGATAAGTTTCGTCAATTTGTTTAATTTTCCAAAGTCACATTCACACAGTTTTCCAAAGTCACATCTACTCTTCTTATCTGTCAAGGTTAATGCTCACCGGATAATGTAACCGCTTGGATAGGTAATTTTCCTTGGCGATAAGAAAATCGATCAAGCTCCGATAATATTTTCCTCGACGTTGTCTTTGTACGAAGAACGGTCAAAAACAACTACGCTGTGGTTGTACGAGGACAGCATTGCTAGTCTCTTGATCACCGTAACAAAAATTATGACCTAGTAGTAGATAGTTTTCAACGGTTTTCAACTTCCTTCATTTAACGCTTTGATTCCAATGATATCGAAAAAAAAGATTTTATTTTTCACTTGTATATTATTTGTTGATTTTACCTTAGATACGGTTGCTATGAATACACTCATTATGCCCTAGGGCGTAATGAGCAGGCATAATGGATCATAACGCCCGCTAATTGTACGAGGAGAAATGAAGCAACTTCCATTGATTAAATACTTCATAATCCTTGTCGTATACGACTCTGGATTTCTCCGGCAATGAATTATTCGCAGCTTTGGCTGCATTTTCTATATTTTATTCTTGGGTAAATTCATTTTCATTTCCATTATTTCTACAAGACTACACAAAGAAAGCAGCAATGACTAAATACGATGACAAAAATATTCACAAACGTCAAAATATCAACAAATGACATGCCTACTATGAGAAGGAATATGGAAAGTACAGGAGCAACGAACCGATTTTAAAATCGATTTTTCATTATAATAAAATAATTTTTTCGTGAAAAATAAAATCTTGTATGCACCACGTGCGTTACAGGATACTATAACGCACTTGGTACATAAATAACTATTGAGAATCACTGAGCAAATTAAGAAAATGTAATAGAATCAGAGAAATTTATCCTCAATTTTAAGAAAGAAATTTTCAGTTATAGAAATATAACAATAGAGTTAGGGTTCAGTTGGAAATGAAGAATTTTTAACGATATGACATAATTTCAATCATTTGAATATCATTAGCTACCTTATTTATTATTTGACATTCGTAGAAATTTTGTTACAGCAATTTTAAATAACTTTACTGGTAATAAATTCTCTTACCATACCTACTCTTCTTTTGAATTCGTCTTTAAGAATCTTGAAAATATTTATTATTGAATACTTTGTTTCACTTTTCTACTTTTCTAGTTCCTATCTTTTATGAACCGTCCTAGTACCTGTGGTTTCGAGTTTTTAGTCTTGAGAAAATTCCAAGCTGTCGTGTTATGCAGAAAAGCTTATTTTATAAATCGTCCTTGTACTTGTGATTCAGAGTTCCGATCGTTTAGAAAATTCCGAGCTGTCGATCCATGCGAACCGCTTAGAACTGGTCTCTATGTTCAAGGTGAATTTTCGCATTTTCTCGACACGCTCAACGTTGAAATAAAAAACGAAGGGCACCTTTGACGTATAAGTGATTGTCGGGAATTTGAAATTTCAATGGAATAATTTCCAATCTTTGTTTTGTGAGAATGCTTTGTTAAGAAGAAGACTCGCTTCTTCAAAGTTAAACTATGAAATAATGTCCCAATTGTGTGGATGTTGTATTACTTATTTAATGTGAAATTAAGAAGAATTACTACTTTTTATCAAGTGGAATTATATTTTGACTAATTGGATCGAAGTTACTAATCGCACGTTACACTACAAACACTAGGGACTAGGAAGCTAAGCATGTGAATGATGAAACGTGATGTAAGCGTAACAAAGTCGGTATTTTCATTGGGGGCGGAATATTAAGCTGTTGTTACGTACATACGGTTGATTTAAATCATTGAATTAATTAATTTAAATCTCAAGTGCCGGAACATCCATACTATACATATTATATCGATATCATTTTGTCGTTCTCATTATCGATTCTTCTGTAACTCTTCAGCTATTTTAATTGAACAAATATTTTTAATTGTTCAGAATTATTTTCAAGATTTTCGAATTTTATTTTTGAGATAATTATAAATATTATTTTAAAGATAAGTTCTACAGCAAACACTTAATGGTCTACTTATTTCAACGACATCTATTAGGATTGTGGTTTCTTACAAGTACATTGACTTTGGTGTTAAAAACATCGGAAACTACTAGACAACTATTCAATTTGATTTGTTTCTTAGAAACAAGAGCGTTTTATTATATATATATATATATATATATATATATATATATATATATATATATATATATATATACATATATATATATATATATATATATATATATATATATATATATATATATATATATATATATATATATATATATATATATATATATATATATATATACAGGGCGTTCCCCCCTGTAAGTCTGAAACGGACGTGTGATCGAAAATTTCAAAGAACACGTCAATTTCTATTTCTAGGGGGACTAATTCTGATATGAAAATCATACCCGAAACATCACCCCCTTGCGGTCAGCAGCTACCCCCCATATTTTTTTCAATGGCATGGGGGGTCGAGTGATATATCATCTGAAAGGTCTTTTGTCCCTCTATCACCTCTGTATTTTTTTTTTAAATTAGTTCATTTGTTATTGAGAAATTAAATGTTGAACGTTTTATCTAAGAAAAAACAGAAAATTCGCTGTCGTTCATTGTATTGAGGAAATCAACAAAAAATAGTATCAATGGAAACAAAATCAACGGATAAATTGTTCAAAATGTTTTTCGGATTTTGAAAGCCTACAAATTCCGCCCTTTCAAAATAAGGCTAGTTCAGGAATTGAACGAAGATGATCCTGATCGTCGAATCCAGTTTCGTGAGGAGTTCAGCGAGAAATTGACCAATAACCCGAACCTATTATACAATACATGTTTCTCGGACGAAAGTACTTTCATGTTGAATGGTGAAGTAAATAGACATAATTGTCGTTACTGGAGCGATGTGAATCCTCATTTGGTGATGGAAACACATTCACAAACTCCAAAAAAATTGAATGTTTGGGCCTGCATTCTTGGTAATCATATTGTAGGACCATTCTTCATAGACGGTAATCTCAATAGAGAGACATACTTAAATCTATTACAAGAATGTGTAGATCCTATGATTACACAAATTTTAGAAAATGATGACAATTTATTAGAAAATGAAATAACATTCCAGCAGGATGGTGCACCCTCACATTTCGATGTTCGGGTGAGACAGTTTTTGGACGAACGTTTTCCAATGCGTCGGATCGGCAGAAGGGGTCCAGTGGAGTGGCCAGCTAGATCACCAGATCTCACACCGATGGACTTCTTTCTGTGGGGACACCTGAAGTCGAAAGTTTACTCTACTAAGCCTACAAATCTAGAAGAGCTGCGACAGAGAATTGTTCGGGAATGCCGATTGCTGACTCCGGACATCTTGAATAATGTACGGAACGCTTTCGAAAGTAGACTGTATTATTGTATGGAAGTAAGTGGAGGTCATTTTGAACAATTTATCCGTTGATTTTGTTTCCATTGATACTATTTTTTGTTGATTTCCTCGATAAAATAAACGACAGCGAATTTTCTGTTTTTTGTTAGATAAAACGTTCAACATTTAATTTCTCAATAACAAATGAACTAATTTCAAAAAAAAAATACAGAGGTGATAGAGGGACAAAAGACCTTTCAGATGATATATCACTCGACCCCCCATGCCATTGAAAAAAATATGGGGGGTAGCTGCTGACCGCAAGGGGGTGATGTTTCGGGTATGATTTTCATATCAGAATTAGTCCCCCTAGAAATAAAAATTGACGTGTTCTTTGAAATTTTCGATCACACGTCCGTTTCAGACTTACAGGGGGGGTCAAGTTTTCGTTGGAACGCCCTGTATATATATATATATATATATATATATATATATATATATATATATATATATATATATATATATATATATATATATATATATATATATATATATAGAGGAAAACTATTTGTAGGGACTGCAGAAATGTAAAAGGAAACTATTTGAAGTTTTTCCAAGCGTTCGGAATCGTTTATTCCATCATCAGGGAGAATATATCTTGAGGATGTTTACATATATGTTCATAATAGGTTATAAGAAGCATTATAACATAGAAAATGATGCTACTCATTTTTTTATTTATTTTAATTTTCAAACTAAAGTTTGACATTATTTCGGAATAAAAATCAATTTCAGTGTAGGTTTAATCACTTCGTTAAATTAATTTGTTTTAGTGTTGTTTAATGTCAAGTGAAAATAAAAAAGAGTAAATTTCACTCAAATGGGATTTTCGATAATTGCATTCCATTTACAAGAGATTTTTGAAAGGAGGGAAATATTCGTAAGTAATTGCACAAGTGCATCAAAATAACCGATAATTTTGCATGACAGCGTGTTGTCAAAAAACTGCATGAGTTCATTTTCATTTTTTGAGAAAGAGCCCGACACCGAAGGTGGAGGGCTCTTTCTCCAAAATATGAAAATGACCGAATGCAGTTTTTTAAAGACAACACGCTGGAATGCGAAATTATCCGGTTATTTTGATGCACGAGTGTGATTTTGGGGAATATTTCCCGAATAAACTTTCAACTTGTCAAGCTGACGTTAGTAATTCATAAATTCTCGTCTTGTCATCAATAACAGTAATATGAACTATGCTACTATGCAATTATCGGTCTACAATGCAATTATCGCAGGGCTCTTTCGCTTTCTACAATGCAATTATCGCTGTAATTTTCGATAATTGCATTCCATTTACAAGGGATTTTTGACAGGAGGGAAATATTCGATAAAATGCATGATCGCCTTATAATTTTCGATATCTTGACAGGATAATGTTTGATAACAAATTGAGCTCATTTCAAGACGCATTACAGGAAATTCTTATTGAATTACATTCTTTTTGGATTAACGAAAGAATGTTTTTAGTAACCGAGATATACTTCATTCTTACGTAAGTACCTACGTATGTACATCTTGAAGTATCTATAAACTATACCTCTCGTAAATCAATAAAAATTTTGTACACTTTAATCGCTAGAGTGGTATTTCCGTTTTAAAGTGGAACGTTTCGGCTAATCAAACAGTATGAAGTTATTCACAAATATATCGGAAAACAAAAATTGGAGCGTGTATCAGTTCGTAGAATCGCGGCACGGTGTGATTTAGGTCAGATTTACAAACAATCTTAGACAAATAAACATAATGTAATCCAATCAGTGTAATATGACATTTGAAAGTGAGCCGCGCCGAGAAAGGTTATAATCGTGACAGATTCCGATTTTTCACGCGAAATACTTCTCTTTCGCTCATCATTTGCGATGATGTCGCTTTCCTGAAAATTTTGATAGATAAAGGAAGGCGAAGGACATTTTTCCTGTCAAATTTTCCTTTGAAGATCATAACTTGTATTATTGCTCAATTGAACTTCTAGTTTTGATCAAGTCAACTTGTAGATTCCAACAGGGGTAAACAATTCTGACCACGCGATCCACTCGTGTTATACAAATTTGTGTTCTGTTATCGATGTTCCTGTTCCTAGTAATCCAATTTTAGGTTTGTTTTCTCCTTGAACACGTCGAATAAGTCTTAAAATATAGTATTTAATATCATTGGAAATCGCACAATAGGTAGAGCTTCTCGAAAAGGCGAATTCATGCCTGTCAGTCAGTTCTGCTAAAAAATAACTCGTAAAATTTCAGTAAAGAAATATGAAATGAAGGGCATGGTCTTTTATTTTTTCAGCTTGGCTGATTTTATTTGGCAATGACAGTTTTACGCACCACGAAATAAATACCTATTATTTTCAAACGTACAATAATAACGTCATTTCTCGATTGACAGGATCATCGAAAAATTCTATTTCTCCGCCAAGGAGGAGAAGTGTTGCTATGCAACACTTTTCCGGCCGGCGGCAGGAAAAGTGTTACTATGCAAAAGATGAATTGGTAACCATGAACAAAAAATTCTTCAATTCAAACGTCATTTTCACTTTCAACCAATTCTCACCAGGTTGCGAATTATAACTATCAATTATATTACTTTATATCTGTCAGAATCAATTTTGCGTGGAAACAGTAACTAGGCAAATGTTCCATAATTCATAACGATCGTAAGTGGATAGAATTATGTGCGTAAATGTGAATCAATCCAAAATTGGATATTCAGATTTTTATGAATTTCAAAACGTTTGAAAATAAAATAACATATTTCATTCGGAGTAGAAGTGACTTTTCATGGCTTGCTTTCAATTACCCGCCTCACTGCGTTCGGCGGGTAAGCTCAAGCTCGCCATGAAAAGTGACACTTCTCCTCCTTATGAAATAATATACTATTATTAGGTAGGTATTTTATTATAATATTCTCACAATATCTCGGGGGATTATCCAACCACTTTCAATTCAATATTTGATTTTTTTCCTTCCTATTTCATGCCTTGATGTATACAGAGAGTTAGTACGCTTTGTATTCAATTTAAACCGAAGCCACCTCTGGAAAGGCAATGGCAAACCGCCGAGAAGTATTCTGCCTAGTTAAGCCTCTTTGTAAAAGACCTTCGGAACCGTCGTAAAATTGTAGCTCCCTTCTATTCGTGTATCACTGTATCACGCACACCACGAATAGTTTTAGAGAGCTCGTCTACGCCCGAAACCGGGTACGTTATTTAAATAAGTATTTCCAAACATCTTTTTAAATTGAAGCGTAATCTGCGTATCAATAATTTAATATCAGTGAAAGATGTTGCTGATTTTTCCTAGTGGAATGGGTAATTCTATCATTTTTAAATATAATTGTGAATTAATAATATAAAAATAGTTACATAAAGTGAACAAGGAAAATTCTTTAATAATTTAAAAAATTATCAAACAACTTTCCAAGGAAGCTGGTTATACGTATTCAGCAACGCAAAATCTGCATTCACAATCGAACGATGAATTATAGAAATTGTCAAGTCACCCCGACTCAAAATCTGCATACAGCTGTTTCGATCTTATTAGATCTCATCAGTGCAGCTTATTTGACTCGGAGTGAATTAACAAATTTCTAATTGTTCCCCAATACAAATCGTGGTCAGTAACACTGTCTGGATAACAATCCAGAGCGCCATCCCACCAAAGATATTGGGAAACAACAATTCACCGCTTAGACTGAAAATGCAGAAATTCGTCGCTTAAACACGTACCTCCTGATATGAAGATATCTACTCTACAACAGTGATGTATATGATTCCAAGGCACACTAACATAGTGATTTAAAACCTTTGGATATACTCACGAGAGCGCGCTCCGAATATTCTAGTCGCTTAATACGCAAAATACAACAATCAAATCATGAAAAACATACTAGTCCACCATGGTCAATTACACCACTGTTGTAGAGTAGATATCTTTATATCAGGAGGTACGTGTTTAAGCGACGAATTTCTGCATTTTCAGTCTAAGCGGTGAATTGTTGTTTCCCAATATCTTTGGTGGGATGGCGCTCTGGATTGTTATCCAGCCAGTGTTACTGACCACGATTTGTATTGGGGAACAATTAGAAATTTGTTAATTCACTCCGAGTCAAATAAGCTGCACTGATGAGATCTAATAAGATCGAAACAGCTGTATGCAGATTTTGAGTCGGGGTGACTTGACAATTTCTATAATTGACCGTTCGATTGTGAATGCAGATTTTGCGTTGCTGAATACGTATAACCAGCTTCCTTGGAAAGTTGTTTGATAATTTTTTAAATTATTAAAGAATTTTCCTTGTTCACTTTATGTAATGTATGAAATTGACCATGGTCGACTAGTATGTTTTCCATGATTTGATTGTTAAAAATAGGTACTCTAGTTACGGAAACAAAGCAATGGAAAAAAAATAACTCTGTAGTTGTGTACTTCCAATTTGAGTAATTCAATTCAAATTTTATAGTACTTATAGTAGTATTGCTATTTGTTATCATCGAGAGTATTGATCGTATTGAAACACAGAAAAACAATTTCCACAAATATTTGAATTATAGCGCATGACGCACTTTTCGTCTGCTGAATAAGAAAATATATAATCGGCATCAATTGCAGAAGTAGTACTTGACACATGCGTTATAATTAATATTTTCGAGAAACTTCTTTTCAATAGTGTTAACTAATATTAGTTTTCACCAAGCATGATAATTTTAAAGTATTACTACCAAGTTACGTGTTCTATTATCATTTTAGGTGAATGTTGTAACATCTTCGTACCGATGTAAGTACTAGTACTAAGACTGTGACGTAAGTTTTCTCGTAAATCTGCTTTGTTTGGATTTCCGAATGGACATCGAATCGAAAATTAATAAGTACCACAGTGAAAGAAGTTACTAATGATAGTACCCGTTTCAAATTCGTCGAAATTCTCAATATAATTTTTTCTTTAATATTTGACCATTCCGCGTAGAACTTAATATTATCGGTACCCTTGGCCTCGGAACGACCGGTACTAAACTATCCGGCCGTTGGCCGCAACTAACAGTTCGTACCGCGGGCGGCTTTAGAAGGATGTTTACCCGTGCGAAGGTCGCAGCGCGGGTACGACGAACGCGAACATAAAAGAAGAAGAAGAAGAGGAGTAGGTTCATCGGCCCGAAAAGGACGACGGTCACAAGTGAACCTGGCGCGAGTGCGCGGAAGCGGGACCGTCACTTGCACTTCCTATTAAAAAACTTCTATGTTCCGCGCGGCGGATGTCTGTGACTGCCGCCGCCCGATTACAGTGTTGCCGATTCGGGATATGTACACTGTGTTTGACAACAAACATGTTTTATTCAATTCCCCAAATTCATAAAAGAAATATTCGTGGCGTAATTGAAAGATCGCATTTTCTTCAAATTATCATGAGTGCATCTGCTGTTGGTTTTTAGGGTTCCGTACCCAAAGGGTGAAATCGGAACCCTATTACTAAAACTTCGCTGTCTGTCCGTTTGTCCGTCTGTCTGTCACCAGGCTGTATCTCAAAAACCGCGATAGCTAGACAGTTGAAATTAGCACAAATTATTCATTTCTGTTGCTGTTATAAAAACAGAATGAAATAAATATTCAAGGGGGGCTCCCATACAACAAACGCGATTTTTTTGTAACTTTGGTCTTTTTGAATTAAATAGAAAACATTTGAAGGGAAGTACCTACTTTATATATATGTATGTATATATATATACAGGGTGTCCCACCGGGAAAGAACGCGATCTGTGTATGGAAAACTACACATAAGAAACTTTTGAAAATTTGACAATATACTAATGTTGATAGGGGCAACTAGACCAAAATATTTTCAAGATGGTGGCACTTCCGGTTATACCGGAAGTAGATACCAACTTGCTTATTTTAAATTGGATACCCTATATATTAATACATTTTTAGATTCTACGTAAGATTCTAGGCAGATTTGATGTATTATGTCCTATACCTAAGTCTGAGCGTTTTTGACATATTTAGGTTTTTATGTCAAAAATGACGATTGCAAGCCCTAATATAATTATCAATTGTTCCTATAAGGATTCCCGTATTACTTACTTTGGGGTGGATTCTTTGTTGAAAAAGCCTTGTTTCAATAGATTTTGTATAGTATTTGGATAACTTATCATACAGGGTGTTCGAAAAATAAGATCTAAAATGAGATTGAGAAAACTGACAAAAATCAATTTTTTCAAATAGAAACCCCCTATTTTTCTTATTTTGTAGTATTTAGCATTAAAAAGAAGGTAACTTTGTATGAAGTTATCTATACCTAAAATTTGAAGTTTTCGAAATATTGCTAATTTAATATTTTTATATGGCGATTTTTCATTTAATCGTTAAACAATTAGATCTAGGATAGCCACGATCATATTTGACATTTCAAATAATGGCACCTCGGTTAAATTATACAAACGAAAATTATTTAAACTTTTAAGGCTTATCTGAATAATTTTTATTTAAATGCTGCACTAATGAAAATATGGATAGCATAGGGATGATATTTGTGTTTCCGTAAAATTCTTAGAACTGACGATTTAGAAAAGCCTGATTCTAATGCTATCTGCTCTTACTGATCCAAAATTCTTGAAGATTTCTATAATTCGTTTAACAGTATTTGGTGATGGTTTTTGTTTATGAGGATATCGGGTCGCACATGTATCACATGTTCTTGAAATAATTTTATTTATCACATTGTCCATAAATAATAAATAAGTTTAAATAATCTTCGTTTGTATAATTTAACCGGGGTGCCATTACGATGATTTGAAATGTCAAATACGATCGTGGCTATCGTAGATAGATATCCAACGATTAAATGCAAAATCGCCATATGAAAATATTAAATTGCCAATATTTCGAAAACTTCAAATTTTAGGTATAGATAACTTTATACAAAGTTACCTTCTTTTTAAATGCTAAATACTACAAAATAAGAAAAATGGAGGGTTTCCATTTGAAAAAATTGATTTTTGTCAGTTTTCTCAATCTCATTTTTAGATCTTATTTTTTGTAAACACTCTGTATGATTAGTTATTCAAATACTATACAAAATCTATTAAAGCAAGTCTTTTTCAACAAGGAATCCATCCCAAAGTAGGTAATACGGGAATCCTTATAGGAACAATTGATAATTATATTAGGGCTTGCAATCGTCATTTTTGACATAAAAACCTAAATATGTCAAAAACGCTTGGACTTAGGTATATGACAAATACATAAAATCTGCCTAAAATCTTGCGTAGAATCCAAAAATGTATCAATATATAGGGTATCCAATTTAAAATAAGCAAGTTGGTATCTACTTGCGGTATAACCGGAAGTGCCACCATCTTGAAAATAATTTAGACGAGTTGCCCCTATCGACATCAGTATACACTGTCAAATTTTCAAAATTTTCCTACGTGTAGTTTTCCATATACACATCGCGTTCTTTCCCGGTGGGACACCCTATATATATATATATATATATATATATATATATATATATATATATTTATATTTATATATTTTTATATATATATATATATATATATATATATATTACATGTATGTATGTATATATATTATTATTATATTTCTTTATTATTAGTATAGTTCTTGTTCGTATAGTATCTGCGACGTTTCGACTAATTCTCATTTGTCTTTTTCAACTCCTTAAACCTCACTCGTCGAAAACTTGAAATTTCTGCGATATTTGTTGCATTATCGAAAATTTTCTGTATGTATCGGAAAACCGTTGCGGCATCGTTGCCATCGACGCCACAACAGATCGATGCACCCTGGATGACTCGTAGTTCGTAGAAATTACTAGAAATGGTACCGTTTCAGCGTTTCTAATGCGGAAAGAAGTTCAACGAAATCGATTTTTTACGCCTCGGACAAACTCTAATTTCTTCGATTCTCGCACGTCGGTTATTTCGTGTGGATCTGAGGTGGACAAAACCGTTCTAACGTATAATTTACATAGAACACAGCTTCTTGTGATAACTTGCCATGTAAGCGAGATAACCTATTCTGTTTATGCGGTGTCTTCACAGGCGAGGAGATGGGAGGAATTTTGGTTGTAATTTTCGATATGGCAACTCAATCATGAAATATTCGAAAAATCTAAATTAATTAACACTTTGACTGCGGATTTTTTTAAGCTTACTCAACCTGGGTGCTAATATTTTTTTTTGATGTTTTTTTTTTATTATCTTGTTGCAAATATAAGTTCACTATTTTTACCGAAATATACCGAGTGTTCGTAAGCATTGTATGCATGACACGGAGCCGTGTCATGCGCACATAGTAAAAATTTTCTTGTGTTGTGCTGACCGACACGGATCCGTGTCGACAAGTTTATAATGTTTTTTTTTCTGTGACGGGAAAAAAATTTGACATTTTATCTCTGATGACAGGTAAAGAAATATCACTTTTTGAAATTACTTTTTTCCCCGGGAAAAAAGTGAGTACTTTTTTCCCGGATATATATACACATAAGTAAAGGTAGATATTTAATTTTAGAATATTTCACTATACAAAAGTTACATTTCCTTTATATGAAAAGTACAATTATATTAAATGTGCATTGCATGTATGACATGTTCCTTGAACTATTCGGTACAACAATGGAATTTTCTTGTGTCGAAATTATATTCTTCAGTAGGTAACTACAAATCTCCTGCTTACTTCATTCTTTGTTTGCTCGAGTTTCACAATTAATAACGTTTCCGAATCTTCAATATCATCTAATGTTACCTGGCTGATTTCACAAATTCGACAAGCTCCTGCAATTCCAAATACAACAACAACCTTGGCCATTAAATAAACTTTATCGGGAGCATTATTTAAAAAATCACTAATTTATTTACTCGTAAAAATCGCAGCTTTACCATTTTGTTTCAGAAATGAATCAGACATTTTTTTCACTTTATATTATTCAAAATAACTACTAAACAACTACTAAGTTCGCAATTTTTAAATGAAATCAATAGAATTAATTTGACAGATATTTGTTTACTTCAAAGGATTCCTTAGCAACGTAGGTCTAATTGTCGCTGAAAGTACAACAGCCTACCATTTTAAAAATTCAAATTTCGCATCTATAATTTTCTGACTTGAATATATTATAACAATATGTATTGTCAATATTTAATCGTCGTTTTCCCCGCCACAGAAAAAAATGATGTATTATACACGGGAAAAAATATTAGATTTTAGCTCTCGCTTTTTTGTCTCCCTCCGCTTCGCGTCGGGAGACAACACAACCTCGAGCTAAAATCTAATACTTTTTTCCCTTGTATAATAAATAACTATTTCTCTTCTTGCAGGTGGTAAAATGCAAGCTACATTCCTTTTCGTGAAAAAAAAATTCAACAAATGATTGCAGAACACAAATATATTGAAACAAATAAAATAATACTGAATGTAAAACATAGAATACATACATGAAAAAGGCAACATAAACATGAGAAATATTTTTTCTAATATAAAAAAGCATTATTTGGCATGATATATCACAAAACATTTTCCTGGACACAATCCAGGAGCATCAGGGCATTTCTCGCAGTGATATATAGTGCTTTTTCTAATCTTATTTTGCGAGCATACCCTACACCTCTTTCTCTTTGTTTCGTTCTTATTAGAAACGTCAGAAATTTTTGTTGGGTGGTGGGAACGACTACTGTCAATTTACTAGGGTTTTTAAAAGTCAATTTGCTTTTTTTAGGCTCCGAGGGCCCTGCCACACTATCCGCCATTTTGCACTAATATCAGCTGTTACGAAAGTCCGATACGGAAACGGCGCGAAAAATACGAATTTCCTATGCTGTGGCTATATGCTAATAAGCGCACGACTGCTTTCAACCGATGCTCGCGGTACACTGCCAACCTGACTTTACGAATACGTGCGACACGGATCCGTGTCATGCGCACGTGGCTACAAGTAAGAGGTGACACGGATCCGGGTCGTTAGCAGTGAATGTGTTAAAGAATCCTCCGAACTTGACGATACAGCATGCGACACCATGTTTCCATTCATCATTGAAGTGGTGAAAAAAACCTCAAAACGTTCAACAAATTACGATTCAAGCAGCTATTTTGGCCATTTTGCGACCTTAAATAATATTTATACAGCAAAGTGTAACAACCGTGTGTATGGAATGATTGAAGATAAATTTTTCAAACAGAATATACAACATACTCTGCCAAATTCTCGTTTAATTCCTCTATTATGAAGATCCTTATTTATTGTATTTTTCTTCTATACGGTGAAGTACAAGGACGATTTCTTCAATTCTATTGAGGTATAGTACTATGAATCAGTACCTGGGCTTTGCTCGGTATTTTTTGTTTCGAAAAATGCTGTTTTTCCGGAAAATATATTTAGAAATAAAGGTCGGACAGAGTTAAAAGTTTTCTTTGAAGATTTTTTAGGCAGGCGTTGTTAGGTGTACATTTCAACTATAAATTCAAAATGAACCGTATTCTTGGTTCAACCAAAATAAAAATATCCAACACTTGAATAATGTCGTATTATAGCGCCATCTCTGAAAATTTTAATGCAACAGTTTATTATCATCCATCAGCAACAAATTATTATAAATAAAAAAATTCACGAGAGGGGCTATTAAAAATAGTTCTTTTTGTGTATAAAATTGCGTTTGTTAAATAATACAACTATATAGTTGAACTTAAAATGCAAAATACTATCTAAATGCAAAATTTCATCCAAATCGTCAGAGCCGTCTCCGAGATTCGAATATGTATGTACAGGGCCGTAGCCAGAACTACTTTCTAGAGGGGGCTAAACAAATTCTTGAGGGGGCTTGTTTTTTTACATAATACTAAAATAAATATACGTGAAAAAAAGAAAGAAATATACTGTATTTTTACCTAGAAAGGTGTACTGGAAAACAAATATTAATTGAAAAACATTTTGGAAAAAAAAATTTATTCTAATAAAAAATAATGAATAAAAAATCTCTCACAATAAATATAACAAATAGAAATAAAAAATATTGAAAAAAAAATCAAAATTTACTTTCATCAATTAATATAAACAATTATCTGGTATCTTTTCTAGAGGGGGGCTCAAATAATCCCAGAGGGGGCTCAGCCCCCTTGGCTACAGCCCTGTATAATAATAATAATAATAACAATCTTTATTTTGAAGCATGTAAAGCACATCTACAACATTTAATGCTACACATACAACTAAACAGTGTCAAACAAAGAAACTTTCCCACCCCTACTGAGCATGAAACATCATCAATTCAAATACTCTAGCAGGGAGTAGGGTTCTAATTTAATGAGCATATCTTTTATTTTCTTTTTGAATAAATTAAAGATGGTAATTTTCTTGATTTCATCCGGTAACTTATTATATACTTTTATACACATATAAGAAGGATGTTTTTCAGTTAAGGTCAATCTATGCTTAGGATAATTAAAATTTAGAGTTCTTGTCTCATACTTATGGTCTGTCATATGTATAGCAAAGCTAGGTTTGTTTTTAAAGAAAAATATTAGGCATTCATACAAGTAAATACCATAGACTGTCAAGATACCATTTTTTTCAAATACTCCTCTACATGAATCAAGAACTTTCAATTTTGATATTAATCTTAAAATTCTCTTTTGTATAACAAACAATCTTTGCACCTCTGAACTAGAACCCCAAAATATGATCCCATATCTTAAAACCGACTCAAAGTTTGCATGATATACCATCTTCAAACTTTTATTATTTAAATAATTTGACAATAAACGAATACCATATCCAACTTGACAGAGCTTACGAGATAAATAATCAATATGACTAGTCCACTTTAAGTATTGGTCTATGTAAACCCCTAAGAGTTTTATACTTATTCCATCAATTTCAACATTATTTTCTTTATTTTTAACAGATCTTTGAGTACTAAATAAAATCACTTTAGTCTTTTCATTATTAATTATTAATCTATTAGCAGTAAACCATGATTTCAACTGTCTGAAAGCCATATCCGCTTTAATCTCCAGTAATTCAAACTCCTTATCTCCCAGAATGATATTAGTGTCATCTGCAAAACATGTTATCGCATCGAAATAATCTCTTTCCAATGTACATAGATCATTAATGAAAACAATGAATAAAACAGGACCTAGAACACTTCCCTGTGGTATACCAAATTTTGATTCCGCAAATTTAGATTTATAATTTCTTCCATTATTAGTGATGCAAACACTTTGTTGACGACTTGAAAGATATGAATCAATCCAGCCTTTTGTACTACCTCTCAAACCTATCACTTCTAATTTTACTGACAAAAATTGTCTGAAAAGGCAATCATAAGCACTTGTTAAATCTAAAAATATTCCTAATCCTAATTTATCTTCCTCAAGTATTTTGATAATTACTTCAGTAAATTGATGTAGTGCTGACTGGGTTGATCTACCTTCCAAGTAACCATGTTGAGAACTATTGAAAAAACTACATTCCTTCAAAAACAAGAGTAACCTATTACAAAAAGCATGTTCAAATATCTTTGAATAACTCGATAACAGACTTATCGGCCTATAACTATCCATTGAAGTCACATCGCCTTTCTTATATAAAGGTTTGATATATATATATATATATATATATATATATATATATATATATATATATATATATATATATATATATATATATATTATTTGCTTTACGAATCGTGAATTTTATGTTTTAATTTCAAAATAAAGGTATTCGATTCTTGGGTGGTGAGTATAAAATTGCGTTTGTCATTTGTCATTGAGTACTACTCATTTACTCACCACCCAAGAATCGAATACCCTTATTTTGAAATTAAAATATATATATATATATATATATATATATATATATCTATAAATAATTATATATAAATATATATATATATATATATGTATATATGTATATATATGTATATATATGTATATATATGTATATATATATGTATATATATGTATATATATGTATATATATGTATATATATGTATATATATATGTATATATATATATATATATATATATATATATATATATATAATTGCTCGTTTACATAGACAAGATGTGCTAAATCTATTCCAACTCGCCCTGCGCAATACGATGACGTAAGTGCCAAATGCGACCTCAGTTTCGGAGGTAACATCACGCATTTACATCAGGTCAAATAGAGATTAACATGTCGAGAATAATTAACGGATGCGAAATCCTCGAGAACTCATTTGGAAGGATTTGGGGGTCAAACTAATTTGGTTTTCGTGTTTTCGGGTTTTCTATTTGCGAAGCGATCCGTTGTGTTTCAGCGGCGAAGCAATTAAATCGTTAACGTTATCTTATCTTCAGGGCCGTCAAATATTGGCTAATCGGATTTGTCACACTCCTCGTCTCCAGTGTACTTATCGCAAGATCTATATGTCGCTTTCATTGATGATATTTTCTCGTTCCGAAATTTTATGGCAAATTTGCTTTTGCGGTTGTGAATTTTTTTTTTATTTTTCTTTATAAGAAAATATTTTGCTTTCGAACCTTGGAAATGATCTATAAAATGAGCAGCTTTTCGGTGAAGCTTATACATAAATAATTTCGTCGATAGTTTTCTGAATAAGTGAGTTTTTATTTAAAATTTCATTTATTTTACGTGGTTCCTGTTGTGACTTAAACGTTTAGCATAAATTTCCCAAATTCCTAATTATAACCCAAAAAAATTCTTTGTTTTGATCTGCAAATCTCTCCTAATTTCTTAATTTAGTAATAAATTATATTCCAATCATGCTAAATCTGGAAAATAGGGAGGACAAATTCAAAGTCAATTTGAAGCTACACGGAGGAATAATGAGGAACATTTTTGTTGGTGTTGCGTGTTTCCGAAAATGTTCCAAATGTCCCTAAATTTCCCTCAAAGTTTCTTTGTTTCGGCAACAAATGTTGACTGGTTCTACTTGTCACCCTTCAAGCTACGATTCCCTCGGAGGAAAATTTTTGTTGCTGTTGCGGGTTTCCGTAAATGTTGCTAAATGTTCCTTAAAATTTCTCTATTTTTCGGCAACAAGTGTTTACTGTTCCTACTCGTCGCCAGTTTCCATTTTGAGCGGTAAACTTCAAAAGAAAATAGGAATCATGTGTAAAAAAATCCGTGTTGCTATCGCAGTGAAAACGTATCGAGAACGCAACTATTGAACATTCGTGTCGCAGATTTTCAGTGTGCAGTGAAGTACGAAAACAAATAAATATATAGCGTCGTTTCCACTGGAGGAACATTGACAAACTTTTTTGTTGTTGTTGCTTGTTCCCGTAAATTTTCCTAAATGTTCCTTAAAATTTGTTTATGTTTCGGCAACAAATGTTGATTGTTTCTACTAAACAATATGCAACTATTGACAAGTTTTATGCTACACGTTCACCAAGTTAGTGAAATATACTCACGATCTGAACAATTGCAAATGTATTCAGATTATACAAAGAATACAATATGCTTCCGGTCTTAAAGTTTTTGTTTAATACATTCAAATTATACAATAGATTTTTCGGTTGTTTCATATATTATTCAAAACCCCAGTGTATCAATAAATTGATGAAATTACTAGCCTCGATAGATCGTCATGTATATACCTATTAATGACAATCTCCCTACATCAACGACCGGATGTTTTCGAAATTATTTAAAACAGTAAGCTCGTTTACTTCCTGGCCCGCCCACGTAATTGGTCCCAATAATATTGAACTAAAGGTGCTCGTGCATTGATCGTTCGAAATGTCGAGGAAATCTGACGCGTCCTTTCACGGATCGAAAGTTTTATTGTATGCCTGGATTGAATAATACAGCTGGACAAACCTTGTAGGTAGGGCAATTCACAGACGCTAACGTCTGCCATTCAGTTTTTCAATTCTCATATTACGTTACGTGTCTCGGACGGATGGGAAAAAAGCAGTTTGTACTTTATTTTCTTCGTTTTCGATTCGTTTGTCATTGCCGCTGATAGCAAGTTTGCAATAAAATCAATGATTTCCTGGAAATGTGTGTGGGGGGGGGGTAACCTACGCCCAAAGTCACTCATGTGGGAACCCGTGTAAACATCTTAGAAATGTTTCTGTTGTTGCATCTTCCCCCTACATGCTTGAGTCATCATCCGAGGGATATCTCAGAGTCCGTTTCCTTCTTTCTCGTTTATGTTCAAGTAGTTGCAAAATGGCGGAACTTTATTAATTCAAACCACACACGGCCGCTCCTCTCCCAAAATATAGATTCACAAATAGCAGGATAAAAATCATTGAGACTTTGTTCCCAGTAGTCCTAGATCTATCATATATATATATATATATATATATATATATATATATATATATATATATATATATATATATATATATATATATATATATATACATATATATATATATATATATATATATATATATATATATATATTATATATATATATATATATATATATATACATATATATATATATATATAAATATAAATATATAAATATATATATATATATAAATATATATATATATATATATATAAATAAAAAAATATATATAAATATATATATATATATATATAAAAATATATATATATATATATATATATATATATATATATATATTTATATATATATATATATATATATATATATATTTATTTGAATTGTTGTTGCCTGTGAACTATTCTTAACTTTTTGATAATTATTAGCAATAATTCGTGGCTTTTTCAAAACTTTTCCAAAAATGTCGTGGCGAAACATCTTTTCAATAAAATCGAGGTTTTTTGAGATTCACCAAGCCCGTTATTGCTAATAATTATCAAAAAGTTATATATATATATATATATATATATATATATATATATATATATATATATATATATATATATATATATAATTCCAATATAAAATATTGGAAGTAGAATATTAAATTTCAGAGTTTTGAGAAAATGCACAATGTATCTGATATGTCTCAATCAAATCTCAATTCGAATCAAATGAGTTTTCACAATGTATACGTGCAGAATTGATTGACTGTGCCTTTGTCTGTGATAATAAGTGTTGTATAAAATATTTTAATATTTTTATTTTACTGTGTTGATCGTCTACGTTCAAGGATTTTGAAAGAGGCCACAATATGGTCGAAACGTCTATAGACAATGGTTTGCCTGACATCTAAATTGTTTTTATCAATGTGGCCTGACAAATGCTTCCTCACCGAAATACAGGGTGTTGAAAAAAAAATTAAATTTTTTTTAATATCTTCTTAACTACGAATGCTATCAAGATGAACTTCAGAACATTGTTATAACTTCTTAAGTTCTATAAACTACTGTTGAAATTTCTTCCAAAACTGTCATTATTTACCAATAATGTCCTCCCTCGAAAATATGGTTAAATGAACGGTACCCCTCTATTCTCCGCTCCTTAATAGTTTCGACAGAAATTCCAACAGCAGTTTATAGAGCTTAAGAAGTTATAACAATGTTCCAAAGTTCATCTTTATAGCATTCGTAGTTAAGATATTAAAAAAAAAATTTTTTTTTCAAACTTCAACACCCTGTATTTCGGTGAGGAAGCATTTGCGGACCTATGTTCATTGGAACTTTTTTCTTGAAATGTCTTAAAGAATAAGCCCTCGAAATTTTCTGACGTTATTTTGGAACACCCTGTATATATATATATATATATATATATATATATATATATGTGTGTGTGTGTATATGTGCATATATATATATATGTGTATATGGGTATATATATATATATATATATATATATATATATATATATATATATATATATATATATATATATATATATATATATATATAAATATATATATATATATATAGAAACGGTACAGTTTTATATTTTTTTAGATATCAAACACTAAAATATCCTTGAAAATTTCGACCAACCAAAACTGGTGAAGACATGAAGCGCATTTTCACTTATTTTTCCGATTTTAATAATTCGACTCGTGTAGAAGAACGCCTCGCTATTCTAGATGTTGGAAGCCATCATTCACCGTTATCTTTTCGCGTCCGTGAAAAGGCGAGTAAGCGAAAAATAGCGTGGCCATAAATTGTGGAGATTAAGGCGTCCACTAGATCGATAAAAACCTGTAGCGAGCCTCCGCCAAGTCTAGAAACAGCGCTGGCCAACTAATTTATCGATAGCTCGTAAAATGTCGGTTATCGAAAATTGCGCGGAAATGATACTTTTATATTTCAAATTAATCAGATTGGGCATGACATGAAGGGCTAACATATATTTATATAGTACTCGCTTATCGGAACATTAATATTAATTGTATTTTTGTCACATTAATTTGTATATGGTGAAAGGTATTATTCAAATTCGGAGAAATTTGATTTATATACTCGAATTTTATTCATCTTTGAGGAATTACACGTATAATATAAATATTATGAGTTATGCATATGATACTCAATCCTATCAGGCTAGTCAAATAAAAAAAAGCTTAGTAGATATAATGCAGAGTACATCATATAATAATAATAATAAATAATAATAATAATAATAATATTTAATATAGAACATCAAAATAATATTACATTGAAAACTACATTACTACATTATATTACTATGTTACACTATGTTCTATATCCAATGAGCTGCACGATAGAATATAAAAAACTGTGTGAGTGTGTGTGCATAAACAATGACTAAACACCCCATGTGGGGTTGCGCAGCATAAATGCTTTCTAGGTCCGCTTTCTGGGGTGGATCAATCCCCATCATTCCTATAATTTATCGCTTATTTTCTTCCATAGAGCCCTGTCCTTAGCTTCTTCCTTCCGTCCAGCGACACCTGTCGTTCTTAAATCCTCCTCCACTTCCTTCAGCCACTTAGATCTGGGTCTTCATCGCCTTCTCCTACCTCCTGGTTCCCACTGCAGCACTGAGCAGACCATTGCACCCTCTCCTCTTCTCCATACATGGCCGAGAAATTCTTTCCTTCGCTTCTTTAATCGTTTCACTATATCTTCGCCGTTCATTTTCCTCAGTATTTCATAGTTCATCCATTGCCTGTATTCATTGTCATCAACTTTTATTAGTCCTAGGATTGTTCTCATTATTCTTCGTGCCATTATTCTCAATTCCTCCACTTCTCTTTTTGTCATTGTCATCGTTTCTGCTCCATACATGATCACCGGTCTTATCATTGTGTTATAAATGTTGAGTTTAGTGGCCCTTGTTAATAATTTACTCTTCAGTAGTTTCTTATTGGCATGAAATGCCCTATTAACTGCTATTATTTTTTCTTCTATTTCTGATCTCCGTTCTCCGTTACTGCTAATCGTAACCCCCAGATATTTGATCTTTTCGACTTCCTCAAATTCGTATTCACCCCTTTTTACCCCGAGGCGAAGCTTAAGGGGTTATAGTTTCACGACAAAAAGTTGGGATCTGGCCCGATTTTAAAAATTCCGGATATCGATAAAATACATATGATTTCATAAGAGAATTTTTGTTCCCAAACAAAAAATTATAGCGTTTTTTAGATAGGCATTACGACATGCGCATGCGCCAAGGTCGATATGTACGAAGTCCTACAAAACATGCGTCGAAGTGCTCTGTGTGCCACGGTAACCAAGCGACGTTGATAGCTTCAGCTTGATTCTGCGTCTGTGTCTGCTTCCCATCTCATCAATTTGATTCATAATTTGCAGCAAAATGAGTCGGGATAGTGTACAGTTCGCAATCACTTTTTGACGTTGAACTGTTCCTAAGCTACCGTTAAGGGAGATTAGGTGATTAATGTTCGGATTAATGAATTGCCACAAATAAAACTAATTCACATATATTTGAAAGCAATTCGGTATACAATATTTATAAGGTGTACGTGGTTTAATTACAGAAGATAGACGTGTGTCGTATCTCCGGAGTTCTATTCTTAACTAACTTATTTTCTATCTGTGTTCTATCGCTTAAACTGCCCTGACGCCCCGTTTACCCCTCAGTCTTTGGGTGGTATGAAGACGACTCATGAACAATGCGAAATATCGTCCTAAGACCCTTAAGCAATAAATTTGGTCGTCAAGGCAGTTGACTAAAAGAAATATATCCACATATATAACAAATTACACCGACTTAAAGAGAACACCCAGATATGAGTTCTCAGAACAACATCTTGAAATGAATATTGGCTGATGCCCTCAAAACAAAATACTAGGTATACGAAATATTATTCCAGGTACGCAACATATAGGATATTCAAATTCGACAGTCAATCAATGAATTTTTTTGCTAAATTTTCACGGATTTTATTCGTAATATCGACTTATTAATACATTTATTGCAATTTTTCATTTCAGTCGTAAAATCAACTTTCATTGTTATTTAATTTATTTAATACATTCAAAAAATATTGACGACATGCACATGCGCGGAGGGGTTTTATGATTCCTAGTGCTACGCAGTAGGGTGTCCTTCATTTTTATAATTTTTTTTTCACACTGCTCTCCAAATCTCAGAGTACGTAGAGTGCAGAGTCCAATATGCAGAGTACATAAGAATCTTAAATTCCAAAATAATTAACAAATAACCATATAGCTCCATGAGATTAGTCTAGTAAAACCAGATTGAAATACACCGTCATTGTCAACACAAAGTTAGGAAAAGAAACAGAAACAACCACTTTAGAATAATTTGTGAACAACTATAACAAGAGTATCACACAAAATTAAGGAAATCATCCATACTATAAAGAGTGTGTTCCATCATGAAAATTGAAATGATGTTTTTGAATTGTTTTTTAGTTATGATTTCGCTTAGTTGTATTTTAATTTATTAAATTTCTTTATAGTCAGGTGACTTCTGGCTAACTCCAACGCGAAAATCGTTAATGAATGCGGGTTTTTTGCGTTGTATCGCATGAAGAGATTTTCATTTATAGGAAATCTGTATTCATTATCTTTTATATACATCAGCAACTGCAACACGAGTAACGCAAGCAAGCTTATGGATTTTATTTCGGATCAAGTAGGGTCGGCTAGAAAGGGGGCGTTCAAGTATTACGTAACGCAATTTGGGGGGAGGAGGGGTCTTGTAAAACGTTACGATGCGTTACAGGGGCGGGTGGGGGGTTCGAACAACGCGCTACGTAACATTGATTTTTATTGAAATAAAAAACTAGAGAATTTGAATCTCCGAAGTTGTTAACTCTTTTCGTTTATTTTTTACGGGGAATCCCTCTATTGTATTGTAAGTCAATTTTATTTTGTTGTCCCAAGTTGGCAACTCTATCCGTTTATGTTTTATGGGGAATACCTCGAATGTATTATTCGTCATTTATATTTTGTTTCCGTTGCCAGTTTTTAAACACGAAATACACAGGAGCGAAACTACGAAACTATCTACCTACATACATACGAACATATATATATATATATATATATATATATATATATATATATATATATATATATATTATATATATATATATATTATATATATATATATATATATATATATATATATATATATATATATATATATATATATATATATATATATATATATATATATATATATATATATATATATATATATATATATATATATATATTATATATATATAATATATATATATATATATATATATATTATATATATATATATTATATATATATATATATATATATATATATATATATCTATATATATATATCTATATATATATACCTATATATATATATATATATATATATATATATAATATATATATATTGCGCGCAGGTGCTCCGACTCACTTTTCAGGTGGGGAAAAATACCTTCCCCAAATTGTGACTGCGGCGCTGAAAGACAAACTATTAAACACCTGGTAGAGGACTGTCCAATTAGTTCCTACAGTGGCAACCCATCCGACTTCCTGATTGCGACAAGAGAGTCAATAGAATATATTTGTAATCTTAGTGTTTGTTTGTGAAATTTTCATTTTTGTTATATATACTTACCTGTGATGTAGCCATACGCTAAATAAATAAATATATATATATATATATATATATATATATATATATATATATTACATACATATGTAGAGAAAGAGGGACTTTTGAAATTGGGTTTTTGATGCCAAGCATCCTGAAATGTCATGAAACGAAAAACTATCTTGGGTCTAGGTCCTACTTTGCTAATCGCACCCATTCCAATAAGCAGGTTTTCAAAGTGAAAACCAGCTACTAAGCGAAAATTGAATAATGCATGAGAAAAATAATGGTGGATGAAGTTAGCTAAAAATGTATGCAACGACAGGGCTAAGTCAGGAAAACGGCATAATTAAATGTAAGATTAGTAGTAAAAGTTTATTAGGACAAATTTGAGCCCTTTTCAACATATCACATTATGTATGATTGTTTATTAAATAAAAATCTCTTGTTTTGTTTATTATTAATGAAAACACGATTAAAACAATAAAAATGGTATTTCAGCAACTTTCCGGTACTTTGCGCAACATATTTGTGACTTTTAGGTGAAAATGGTCACTTGGGTGTTACGTAACGTTTATAGGGGGGAGGAGGGGTTCATGAAAACGTTACGGAGCGTTACATAGGGGGGAGGGAGGGTCAAAAATCTTCAAAAATTGCGTTACGTAATACTTGAACGGTCCCAAAGGAAAAAGATTTATAATTTAATGAATAAAATCAACGCAAGAAGTTAACACTATCGAGAAAGTGTATAAAGCTACAGTTCCACCGGAGGAACATTTTGTTGCTGAATGTTTCTCCTTGTTGCCAAGGGTATAAACTTATGGCAACATACGTACATTTCTAGTTTCCACTGAAGCAACCGCTCAAAATGGAAACCGGCAACAAGTAGGAACAGTCAACATTTGTTGCCGAAAAATAAAGAAATTTCAAGGAACATTTAGGAACATTACGGAAACACGCAATAGCAACAAAAATGTTCCACAATTTTCCTCATTGTTCCTCTGGTGAAACTGTAGCTTGTTGCTTAAAGGTTTCAATAAAAATCAAACTGAACATCGACTCAACAGAACTATCATGAACTCCAAAATCTAAACAGGATATAGTATGTTGCTGCGACGGAAACATTCAATCGTGCATAATTCAAAAGAGGAATTTGACTAGTTCGGAGATTGAAATCGAAAATTTGAATAACAACTTCTTGGAAACGATATGGGCGCCATATCCTATCCAAATATACTGACCACCTGTTTCCTGTAATTCAATCTTATGGGCATGGCGGTCGTCCAAGAGCATCGAATGAGATTTTATTTTCCATTTGTATAGTATTTGTTGATTTCACTTTAGATACGGTTGCTATAAATATACTCAATATGCCCTAGGGCGTATTGAGCGGGCATAATGGATCATAACGCCCGCTCATTGTACGAGTAGAAATGATGCAACTTCAATTGATTAAATGCTTCATGGTCCTTGTCGTATACGACTCTGGATCTCTCCGGCAATGAATTATTCGCAGCTTCGGCTGCATTTTCTATGATATTCTTGAGTAAATTCATTTTCATTTCCGTTATTTCTATAAGACTACACAAAGAAAGCAGCAATGACATTAACTGAATATGATGACAAAAATGAAGGACACCCTACTGCGTAGCACTAGGAATGATAAAACCCCTCGGCGCATGTGCATGTCGTCAATATTTTTTGAATGTACCTATTATATAAATTAAATAACAATGAAAGTCGATTTTACGAATGAAATGAAGGAAAATTGCAATAAATGTATTAATAAGTCGATATTACGAATAAAATCCGTGAAAATTTAGTAAAAATAGTATATTGTATAATTAGTGGGAAAAGCATAATATTCCCAAACGACTGTGATAATTACCAGACGAGGAGCGTAGCGACGAGTCTGGTAACACAGGAGTTTGGGAATATGCTTTTCCCACGAATTATACATACTATTTTTTCTCCGATCGTTGATTTACATTTAAAAAATTAATTAATTAAAAAATATTTCATCCAAGATGTAATCAAGTAAGTTTAAATAGGTTTCTCTATGTTCATATTGAAATATAGAAGTAGTAACCATGGAAATTACTCTGTTATGACAAAAGTAAAATAATTTTAAAGCTGGTTTTGTTTGATTGGTTGTATTTTATAAGGCATTAAAAAAGAATTAGTAAACATGAACACTGATAGTGATTATTTGTTGTCTTGCACGACTCCTGAACTAGTAGAAGCCGCGAACGGGGCTTCACTTAATTTACTTCCGGCGAAATCCAGAGAGAAGTATGAACTTGCGTACCAACGCTTCATGAACTTTTGTAGAAAAAACAACAGTGTATCCTTTTCTGAGAATGTACTGATGGCGTATGTTGCTGAATTGGCTAAAACAATGAAATCTTCGACGTTGTGGGCACATTATTCCATGCTTCAATCAACTTTGTCTGTTAAAAATAATATTAATAATAAACTGAGAGCAGTTTTAAAACGTCAAGCTACAGGATACAAAAAATGTAAATATTAACAACAATTATAAAAATTAAAACCATACTTTGTTTCATTTTAATGTAATAATCCATTTGTTACATTACCGCACGCTACAGCAGTGCGGTAAGAATATTACCGCAATGTTATTTTCTAATTGCTTAGCAACTGAACACTATTCTGGAATGTTGAGCTTTTCGCATAGAAAACAGGTCAAAATAGTGTCACTTTTCCCACGATCGGAGAAAAAATTCATTGTTTGACTGTCGAATTTGAATATCCTATCCCGGCTCATTTTGCTGCAAATTATGAAACAAATTGATAAGATATCTCTATGGATGGAAAGCAGACACAGACGCAGAATCCAGCTTAAGCTATCAACGTCGCTTGGTTACCGTGGCACACAGAGCACTTCGACGCATGTTTTGTAGGACTTCGTACGTATCGACCTTGGCGCATGCGCATGTCGTAGTGCCTATCGAAAAAACGCTATATTTTTTTATTCTTCGTTGGGAAAAATTGGGAATTCAAATTCCCTAATGAAATCATATGTGTTTTATCGATATCCGTTGGAATTTTTAAAATCGGACTAGATACCAACTTTTTGTCGTGAGACTATAACCCCTTTAGCTTCGCCTCGGGGTAAAAATATTCAAAAACGTCAAAATATCAGCAAATGACATGCCTACTATGAGAAGGAAAATGGAAAGTACAGGAGCAATGAACCGATTTTAAAATCGATTTTTCATTATAATAAAATAATTAATTAATAATTTTTCGTGAAAAATAAAATCTTGTATGCACGTGCGTTACTAGATCCTAACGCTCATCGGGCGTTAGGATCTATATAACGCACTTGGTGCATAAATAACTAAACTGTAACAATTTAAATTCGATAAATTTCTGTTTTCCATCAAAACGGCTATGACGAATCCACATAGAATCGGAGAAGGAAACAATCTTGATTCGAATTTTTGTGTGTGAATAAGGAAGAACGGCCACGTTATTAAAACGCATTCTACCATACATTGTTCCACCTTAAACAATGAATGTTTCAATAGCTAACGCTGAATGTTCGCTAATCGCTTGGTGAAACATGATTAATACTGATAATTCATAGTCGGTATATACAGGGTGATTCACGGTGGATGGCATAGTACCATACAACGGATCACTTCAAAATTCAATGTAGAGCATAATCGAACATTCTCTACCCAACTAAAATATTTTTGGTAATGCGGTGTTGCCACTTATATTAGAAAGTAGTAGCAACTTTGATTTTTCAAATGGAACTGCCTGTATATATTATTATTTTAAGAATCTCCAACATTTTTCCAACATTTTTGCGTAATATTTCCTTACGCCTATCTGTTACCGTTTTCGAAATAAAAATTATTTCCATTTTTTTTCGTTGGAAATCCAGACCTCTGAAAACTCTGATATCTTTGAGTTAAGAAATACAATGATATTGAAATTTCGGTTGAAGTTTGTCGATAATTGGCGGCTTCTTATACTACCCTAATCTCCAATACTACCCTAATCTCCAATACACTTCAATACAGGGTGATAAAAAAATTCAGTTATTTTGTTCGCTTGAAAAAGTGACTGAAAGTTGAATATTTCAAATGGAATACCCTGTATATTATTGAACATTCGGAAAGCTGTTAGAATTTCCTTTTTATCTATGTATATTATACCTATACCTAACTAGTCAAGTTTCGGACTAATGACCATAAAGTTACTACTAATAATATCGACACTTTCATCACTTCAGAAGTTGGAAATACCTTCAGAAACGATGAAAATAATTTATTCAAATGAAGTTCTTATGAATTTGTTTATTATTCTTGGACAGTGTGATAAAATTATCAGCAGGACATGTAGAAAATCCAATGAAATATATTCTAATCTACCGCCAATGAACCTCAAGAAGTTTATACGAATTCATAGCAATTTTAAAACGTGATCCGTTGTATGGTTCACCAGAAACGTCTTATGTGCCATCCACCGTGAATCACCCTATACAGCAAGCAGTGGAATTTGAAGGTAGCATGATGATGATGACGATGAAGTAAAAGAAAAGACTCTAGTATGTGTTAGAAAGGCGGCGCTCGAATTACGTTACGGAGGAACACGTTCAGCCAGATCCGCAGATCAGAGGATACACTTGTATGTACAATTAGAGGATGGGTGAGATTTGTTGAAGAAATGTTTAACTAGCTCGTTGATTATTATCATGAAGAAGAAGAAAGTACTCGTTAGCATAGTCCCATCGCAATCTCCGGTGCTATTTTTCGAATCAGCAGCATCAACAACCAGAGACTGATCGCCCAGCGATTAATTCGTGCGATTTCGAGACTTCCCGGAATGCCTAAAATGGTCCGGATTCGCGGAAATGCGGTGCAGTCGCCCGCGTCTAATCAATTAGCGTGCCGACTGCTTCGTATCCTCCTCCCGGATGCGACGGAATCGATTTTTCGGAAACTTCGCATCGCCCCGAACGATAGCTCCGAAAACGTGCTGGTGGAATTTTTTTTTTCTTCGCGTTAATTACCAGTTGTTGTTATTCTACTCCGTCGACATCTCGCGCGATACGATCGCGAAGAACGAAAACGGGACGGAGTTGATGGTAGGAGTAGTTTACGAACGCGCGCCGCGTGTTTCGTTTCGTATAATCATCGTAGGAGACCAACCCCCGCACGCGAGCGTAGGTAATTGTTAAACGATCGGCGCGGCTTCCCTTTTCGTCGGCCGGGGCGGTTCAATTAATTTTCAGAATCCGCGGAAATTAACCGCTGTCGCTCGATATCGCTGTTCATTTCGAACGTCGCTTGTTGTTTGAAACAAGGACCTATATTTCATACTTTTCTCGTTGTGCCCGACAATGCCTCTTTTTCTTTCCAATACACATGTAAAATACCTATACTCAGTAGTAATACTATAAGAACTTCAGAATAATCAGGTTATACATCGATAACTTTTTGCATAATTACAAAGAGTGTCAGTTTGACAGTCAAAATAATCCGACCCCGAAATCAAATCAAATATGATTTATTGTCTCAAAATTATAAATTTTGTCCACGACTGTACTATAAATCATTCATTATACATGTGCTTCCTGAAGTACAATTATACCTATTAATCACTAGTGAATAATGGTTTATTATACACTGCATGACGTCACACTCAAAACGTATGTCCAACATTGTTAGGATAGAGATTTTTAGGTTTTATGTAACTAAGATAACTATAAATTCAATGCCTTCGTTTAGTTTCAATAATTGTTCTGTTAATATTAATATAAATAAATAATATTCATCAGAGTGAAAGAAAGGAATGGAATCGAGGTCAAGTGAAATAGTTGACGTTTACGTGAGTATGCAGTTTTCAGTGAACACAGAAAATGTTATGTCAACGCTTTTGATAACTATTTTCATTTTTGAAAATGCAGATGATTACTTATTTTTTCGAGGAAGTCGTGGACAAAGTATAGTATTCTACTAGCACAAAATTACAATTTGTCACTCGGGTGAATTGCGACACCTCACCTGCGGCTCGTGTCGCAACCTTCACCCTCGTGAAAAATAGCAATCATTTTGTGCTCGTTGAATAATATACTATTATTAATGACAGCGATTAATGGTTGAGATATTTTAATAGATAATAGTTCGAGACAATTAATCGCTACTTTAATAAACGAGTTTATTACAAGATTTTTCCGTCGACCTCATCATGAATTGAGTATAAATTCTTGATTGAAATAAATTTTTATTTTGCATAACAGATACATTTGACACAATATAAATTTTTATGTTCATTTCGATATATTCATATTTATGCTCCCGATGGAACAATTTGAGAAATTCATAGATGGAATATTAGACATGTGACATTCTGAATAGTTCGCATTACCTTCAATATCCGATAAGGAATATGTGGAACTGATGGAAGCTGAAGTGTTAATTACTTTCGAACGATTATTGCATAAAATTTTTTCCGCAGTTTCTACTCTATTTTGTATAGAGTTAAATTTTTCGATTTGAATTATGAATTCCTTTTCTCTGTGGAATAACAGTACAGACACAGAATAATTCAACTATTCCGTGCTGAATACTTCTGTGTTTGGTTGCCCATGACAATCGTACATTAAAATAGGAGAAATTGAACATTAAGGCCGGCCGCACATTTACTACAATCGGTTCCGATTGTCTGAAACGATTGTCGGATCAGGGCATCTGACGCTCAAATACCTATACTTTTATACGGTCATATCGCACACCTACGATCCGATATCGGATCGGACGTCCGACTCGGATGCACGAGCAGTGCGTCCTACCAATCGGACCGATAAAAAGTCTGATCCGACTACCGGAAGGCAAACCGTGCATTGTTTTTACATAGTCTACCGCAAACATACGATTATTTCTGTCAGTTTTTGACAGGGAGTATAGAAAAAGGAATTGTCAAACCATGTGCGATCATAGAAATCTTAATATATATCTGATAGTAGGTATATATCTATGTGTGCGATACTGAAAATTTGATTACCACGGTCGAAAAATATCCCTGCTTGTGACATTCAAATAAAATCGGACGTATTTTGTCGGCAGTGTGCGCTAGTGGTCCGATTTGAAATCGTTTCAGACAATCGGATCCGATTGTAGTAAATGTGCGGCCGCCCTAAAATGGGTCATTAATGATCAATTTCGTGTACGTTGAAGTAAGCTTTTATTTAGAGGTCGACGGAAATAGATGTGTTATGTTCCTTTATCAGTTATAATTCATGCAGAGTTAAATCTGTGTTTTCATTTCTGTGTTCGCTTCATCTTTGACCTAACAACGTTCGTTGACACAATTCTGAACTGTCAGAATCGTTCTACATAACTAATTATCGACTAAAGTAAATCCGATGCTGATTGATATCGTATTCGATTGCAGATTGCCGGTGGTGAGCGACTGCTCGGCCGGTCAAACGGCTCGGGTCAGCTCCAACCTGCATCCGACGAGCACGATGGCCGTGAGCCGGGTGCCAAGTCCGCCGCCGCAGGAGGTCAACACCCCCGTCGCAGAGAACTGGTGCTACACTCAGGTAAAAATTATCCAATTTTGTCGTCTGTCGAGAACTAGAAGTCGAAAGGAAGAATTTCGTCGTTTTTCCGAATTTTTCCATAATTTTGCAAAACCCACCTCTTCAGATTTCATATAATTTTCTAAAGCCATGGCTACATCAAATATTTCACATGGGATGTTTTGGTTTCATCAATAACCCGTACCGCAATAAAACCTTTGACATTTATAACGCACCTATACCTCTGTCTACGAGTAATTATCCGATTTAGTGTTCTAAAACTACTCAAAATAACATTTATTTTCAAACGTCAGATAATGGTTATTTTGCTGATTGTTTGGAGCAGGTATAAGTGTCACTTTTATGACTTTTAGCTCAAGCGGCGTATGAGTGTTATTCTCCGGCGGCACTTATACGCCGCTCAACTTTAATTTAATTTATTGGCTTATTTTCGAAATGCAACAATGCAGGTACCTTATAAAATGTCACATATCTTTTTTTATCATATTTATATATCTAAAATAAAACATAAAGTAACCCATTTTTTACGAACATTACTTTATTTAAAGTTAAAATTTACTGTACTGTTATGTAAAATGGCACTACGTAAAATCTCACTTCTATCGGATTCTGAACTTGTATTGTTGTCTAACAAACTGGTCCTTTGTTAACACTGCCGACTTTTTCACATGGTAGTTCTCCCTCTGGTACTTTTTCAAAAACGCCTGGAGGTCGGGGAATTTCGAAATATTAATCTTTTCCCTGATATATGTAGCAAGGACCTGATCATTGAATAGTGTCTCCATAGTGAAGAACTACTTCATTTTATGATGATCTTTCGATTCGATGAAATAACCCAATAAAGCATTTTCGGAATACTTCTTTATATTTTCTCGCTGGCAATAATTCAGAAATCTCTGATACGACGCTTCGTAAACGGCCGCGGATTTTGTTGGTAATAGCTGCTGCACTGCTAATTTTGCTGCTGCTGCACTGCTAATTTTGCTGCTGCTGCAACTCTTGATGGCGTGTACTAGATTCATCAGCCACATACTACAGTATCTTAGCACAATTGAATACGGCTCTATATTTCTCGAGAAATGAAATTATCGATGTCATTTAATTTAATTCACTGACATCATTTACAGTTGCCATGGTTTCAAGCCAAATTATTTGTCTATCGTTAATTTGTTTTCGTGATCCCATACTGTTATTTTGACTTTTCGTAATCCCATACTGTTATTTTGATTTAACGGTATTCAGATGATAATTGAAAGGCCAGTGTTAACGGCCGCCGGCCGTTAAGAAATCACTTGTTCAAATATTTATTTCAAAACATCATTCTGCTCACAATAACAACATTGAAATCTTGGTGCACAGCGAGTTGGGAGAATAAACCTCTGATTTTCATTTCGCATAGGCTAATAATACATCTTCATTAACCACCTTTACATTCTTGCTTTTACGCCACATTTCAGAATTTTCATATTCTTTTTGATATCGCTCTTGAGTTATTTTCGGCAGTTAATCAACACTCGCTGCACTGCACAATATTTCTAAAGGAATTTGATTTCGTTCCTCAATTTCATCCATGGTCGTCGTTAAAGCGAACTTGAGAACACAAAAAACTGACGTTGTTTATAAAACTGTCAAACTGTTCCATGACAACAGCGTCCAGGACGTTGGGATTTTTCTTTAGAATTGCGAGGTACGGGGTTTTTTCTTTCTTCGGAATCAAAATATAATCTTTCAACGGGATTACGAAAAATTTTTAACGACACACGGCCGATACGCAAATAACGGATTCGGTTAGTTATAATCCTCGGCTGCGCCTCGGATATCCAATATCCAACCTCATCCGTTATTTGCTACATATCGGCCTTGTTACGTTAATAACTATATACAGGAGGTATAATTAGATTATAATATACACTTTTAATATCCACGAATTTTGCGATTTTCAAATGCAAATCGTTTGAAAATGAAACATTGTATTTTATTCGGAGTATAAACAACTCCTTTACCACTTAATTGGAGCTAAAATCTATAAGTACATACAAAAAGTTCCGAAGTTCGACTAAGGCTTTTTTTTGGAAAGACCATTTTACTCATTAGTATAATTTTATTCTGTAACCGAATTCCACAATGTACCATAGACTCTTGAGTTCCACATTTGGTAGCAACATGTGCTAATGTTTTTTGGTTTTTTTTTGTAATATACGGAATTTTATATCTGTATAATAAGTTCAATTGACAAATATGTTGATTCTTAACATATGTTTTACATAATTGACTCATAAATGTTTTTCTGTTTTGTACTTCTATTTCAATAGATTCTTGTTCTGTTCAACTATTGAAAATGTGTTTTGTTTGATTAGTTATCATTGTTAAACTTTATTTTTAATTCTTTATATGTGCTTCGACTGCAAAATTTTGTAATTTTATATGACAAAGCTATTTCTCTCTCTCAGTTCGGTAGTAGTCATGTAAGTTTAAACCTTCAATTTGAATTGCATAAGTCACTCTAGTGGGACTACTCGAGGGACATTCTAAAATAGCATAATTTCCAACATACTCTGCGAAACGCCTAGATTAGCCTAGAAAGCGAGCAAAATTACGTCGTGTATGTATATTGAAGAGGATCTCGTATAAAACGTAATTTATCGCGCAGACCTAGAAAACGCGCTCTCGACCCGATCCACTTTCTCGAGCTATCGACGAGAGAGGTGCCATCTCCAAATTGCGGAGCACGCGGCGGCGTCCTCGTCGACGCTCCTCGATCATCGTAAGGCGGGCTACACACGGACGTCGATGTCTTGATACATCGACGTGCATCCAAAAACGTGCAACGTGATTGCGTACACACGTACGTACAAAACCATAGTTTCGTCCAGTCTGCTAAAATGTTTGGCTAGATGTCTGAGCAGAAGGAATATTTAGCTCAGGTGACAGTGGCGTGTACAAAGAAGAAGGAAAATGAAAATCGGTACCGAATGTGGTCAAATGGTTGGTTTCCGAAACTATAAAATTTTTCACACATTCACCTGTTAGATAAATGGAGGTTAGAACTAGAGGACTCTCGTAATTACGTAAGGATGGACGAAGAAACCTATTCGTAACTGTTGGACATGGTTATTCCATTAATAAAACGTCAACACACAATGATGCGATCGGCAATAACTGCAGAAATAACTTGTAACCAACCTCCCTTTTGAAAGATATTTCTGTCCTAGCTAGCAGGGAGATTGGTTAAACATTTATGGGTTCTGGGTTGTTCTCAGGAATAATAACAAAGTAGGTAAAATGAAGGTATTTACTGTTTTCTTTCACTTTTACATAAGACTTATCTTTTTTTGTTTGTTTTATTTAATGTTTCCTCGACGATGGAGATTCCTCTTTGGATGGATTGTGCTCTTGACTTCTGCCCTTTTTTGTAACTAGGTTCCTGGTAGCTCCAGATAACGTGGATTTCAAACTTCCATTAACGTGGATTTCAAACTTCAGATAATATGGCTTTTAGCTCTAACCAAGGTTAAACTCCAGACCAAGTAGATTTTAATTCCAGACCAAGTAGATTTTAATTCCAGACCAAGTGAATTTTAATTCCAGACCAAGTGGATTTTAATTCCAGACCAAGTGGATTTTAATTCCAGATCAAGTGGCTAAAATAATTCGGGGCAAATCAACATAGAATCTCAAACGTAATATGTTCCAAGAATATCTGTAGGGTATCGATGGCCAATTCAAACTAACATTTAGATTTATCTCAAGCAAAGATGCTAAGAAAGACAGTATATGTTCCAACATTAAACTGAACATAAGATATGACCATGTGAAATTTACCATCGTTAACCTACAAAAATCTTGTGTTAAATTGAGAGAATGAAACAAGCAAATTAAATGGAGATACTTTAAATTAAGAAATGTAAGATGATTATTTCAATATTGAAAGATAAATAATTCAATATAGGTAAATGAAAAAAAAAATGAAATGGCGGAAAGATGAAATACGGAATCAATTCAGATTTTCAAGATAATGCATTAATACGAAATAGTTATATTTCTTCTCATAACTTACCGTCTATCAGACGCCACAGATACTTAATAAATTTTCAATAAACTTTAACAAACTTTCAATTTATATTGAATATAATTCTATTAGTTGACGATGTTTTCTCTACAAGAACCAGCTGCTAAAAAGAAGAACGATTCTTAATCCGACACTACCTAGATCCTCTCTTTCTTAATACACAGGTCATTCCACCTGCGCAATTCTGTTATTCATAGATGAAACAATACTGAAGCGTGGAATCACGGTACCTCGATGCGAAATTCCAGTAGCGGCGGTATAATCGGGGAATTGACACGTTACAAACTGCAAGAAATTACCAAGATTTAAAATTCACTACTTCAATTTCTCCGAAAGCCTCACCGTACCACTTCTCTTCGAGATAAAAACTTTTTCATTTTATCTCCGAAACCCACCACGAAGACAATTGATTTTAGCGACAACTGTACTTTTTGTAGCATTTGGTTGAATGATCTGCAGCTTCTCTTTCAATATTTGGTATGCTTAATTTTTTTTATTCCGGTCTAAATAGTGCTTTGATTTTGTCTGCCACAAGCAGGGTAGGTCCCCTGTACAACTCCAGAAATTCCCGTAGAAATTCCCGGGACATTTTTCTGCAGTCAGAATTAATGATGAAACTATCTGCAAACATTTTTAGTAAATATTATACAAATTCATGAAATATTTAACTTATTATTTTAAATACCTACTGCAGTAACAAATTATTCCATAGACTTAACCGCCGCTACTGCTTTAAAAACGCACACTCCACGGAAATTTGCATCCACACGTAGAGACTTGAATGCATCCGTTGGAATGCGCATCCAAAAATTCAAGCGATTTTTGAAACATCAACGCGGCGTTCATCCGGGTTGTGCATTCAAAAACGTGCGTTATTTGCATCCACATTAACGTTATTGGCAGCACGTTCTTGGATGCACGTTGATGTATTAAGACATCGACGCCCGTGTGTAGGGGCCTTTAATCGCGATTCGAACTTTTTTCACGTTGCGAAATTCGCCGCTCGAAAAATATCTGGGTCCACCGCGAAATCGCGAGGGCGATGGGATTAGGTATTATTATTATTCGAGATACGAGCGAGAAATAGGGTCACCGATCGGGAACGAGATACGAAAAACCGTGAGAAATGGATCATGGGAGTATGTTAAGTATTTGGACCATGTATAATTGAATCGGTGTTATCGCAATCATAAAGTACGCCGAAGCGATTTCGGGTACGTCGAAGCGAGACGCGTTCGCGGGAGTTAGAGAGCAAATCGTTACGTGTATTGTAATTTTCATGATTGGGACCGGAATTATGGAATTTGTCGGAATTTATTCCTTCAAGGAAGTGGATCATTACAATTACATTACTCCTGGGCCACGATTTTTTATGTAATATATATATATATATATATATATATATATATATATATATATATATATATATATATATATATATATATATATATATGTTCAGAAAGATTTCCGCGGTCGGAAGTATTTGAAAAACTTGGTTCTCGGGATGAACCGCGTAAAAGATTTGAAAAATCTTCCTTCCTTACATCAAAGGAGTAACAGATAAGATCGCAAGATCTCTCAAAAACACAAACATCAAAACAATATTCACCACCCAACAAAAACTCTCCCATCTGGTCAGATCCGTCAAGGATAAAATTCCTAACGAAAATCACGGTGTTTATGAGATTCCCTGTTCCAATTGTCCTCGTTCTTATATAGGACAAACGAACCGACGAATTCAGGTCCGTGCCAAGGAACATTCACTTTCAGTAAGACATTCAGATATCACCAACGCCTTTTCCCAACATCACACCCTAACAGGCCACATTATCGATTTCCCCAATACAAGAACTATTGCTCCCGTCCGATCTTTCAAATCCCGAATTTTTCGTGAAGCTGTAGAAATAGAAAAACGTCCAAATTGTTTGAACACCAGAGATGACAGTCACAGACTCCCATCAGCATGGAAGCCGCTTCTCAGCGGTCGCCGTGTCACACCCAATCGGAGTGCATCCCGCCCTGGTACCGTGCGTGAATACCCCATTGACGTCAATACTACGTCAATAACTACGTCAATGGAGTACCCGCCCCCTTCCCTATAAATACGGCCACGCGACGATCGGCCCGTCAGTTGACTCTGAAGAGTAGGCAGGTTGAGACTTCAGAGTTGACAGGAAGCAGTACGGTTGGTGGAGTAGGCAGGTTGAGACCACGCAATCGTATTATTTCCGATTCCTCCTAATTCGATTCGTGGAGTAGGCAGATTGAGGCCACGTATCTGAATTATTTTTCCTTCTAATTCTCCTGAAGATGGCTTCGCAAAAGGAGCCGAAACGTCGAGATTTTTCAAATCTTTTACGCGGTTCATCCCGAGAACCAAGTTTTTCATATATATATATATATATATATATATATATATATATATATATATATATATATATATATATATATATATATATATATATATATATATATATATATATATATATATATATATATATATATATATATAATATCATTAATAAATTATGAATATAAAATTGAAATAGAAATGCTATTTATAGACTTCCAACAAGCATTCGATTCAGTCAAAAGGAGTAAATCGTTAGAAGGACTGAAAAGGCAGGGGATAGAAGCTAAGTTAAGAAGATTAATTTCAATGACTATGAACCTGTCAAACGCGAGTATACTTACAAGTAAAGGAGAAACAGAAGACTTTATAGTTAATAGAGGGGTAAGACAAGTCGATGGCCTCTCAATAACATTGTTCAATTTAGCCCTAGAGTATGTTATGAAAAACGTAAATAAGGGGAATTTAAGAACTAGCGGAGACCAAAATGGTCGCGTATGCAGACGACATAGTCATAGTTACGAAGCGACGAGAAATAATGAAACAAATGCTATTAGAAATAACAACAGAAGGTGAGAAGATGGGATTAAAAATAGACCGCAGCAAAACAAAGATAATGAGATTCGAAAAGCAGTGTGAAAACAAAATTATAAAAATGGGCGAATACGAATTTGAGGAAGCCGAATATATCAAATATCTGGGGGTTACGATCAGCAGTAATAGAGAACGAAGATCAGAAATAGAAGAAAAAATAATGGCAGTTAATAGGGCGTTCCATGCCAATAAGAAACTATTGAAGAGTAAATTATTAACAAGGGCCACTAAACTCAAAATTCATAACACAATGATAAGACCGGTTATGATGTATGGAGCAGAAACGATGACAATGACAAAAAGAGAAGAGGAGGAATTGAGAATAGTGGAACGAAGAATAATGAGAACAATCCTAGGACTAATAAAAGTTGATTACAATGAATACAGGCAATGGATGAACTATGAAATACAGAGAGAAATGAACGGCGAGGATATAGTGAAACGAAAAAAGAAGCGAAGGATAGAATGGCTCGGCCATGAATGGAAAAGAGGAGAGGATGCAATGGTCTGCTCAGTGCTGCAGTGGGAACCAGGAGGTAGGAGAAGGCGAGGAAGACCCAGATCTAAGTGGCTGAAGGAAGTGGAGGAGGATTTAAGAACGACAGGTGTCGCTGGATGGAAGGAAAAAGCTCTATGGAGGAAAATAAGCGAGAAACTATAGGAATGATGGGGATTGATCCACCCCAGAAAGCGGATCTAGAAAGCATTTATGCGGCGCAACCCCACATGGGGTGTTTAGCCATTATTTATATTTTATTAATTATTAATTTTTTTTTAGGGTATTCGATTCAATTTCGATGGTTATTAAGACATACTCTCATGACTTCGTCAAGCTTTCGCAATTATTCAATTGCTTCATCAGGACTTCTACAAAATTAAATAGAAATATAAAAAACATATTTAACTTCCACAAGGAGTTACTCTTACCGTACATTGATGTTATTGATGAAACATTACAAATCTGCTAAATTATACAAATCTCCACTACACATACAAAATTACAAAAGATCCCTATTTAAAATTTGTCCAAAAATCAAGAAAAAATGAAGAGTATGATATCTTTTTCAATCCTTCCACTGTAAAGACGGCCAATTTCCAGGTATCAGGCGCTAAAGATGGAAAAAACTCAACTCACTTTTCTTATTTTCTCAGTCTTGATTTTTATATATGATACTTAGGGAACTATTTCAATACCTTATGCAAGCAGCCAGACCGATCGTATGGGCGTCAGACATAAATAAAGTGTCCCTATGAGTATGACAGTATGAGCGAAATGTCATGACAGCAAGTATAGAAGGAGATCGACGCGCATAGATCATCACTATCGCGCTTAAATGATCAAATCATGACATTTCGCTCATATTGTCATACTCATAGGGACACTTCATTTGTGTCTGGCGGGATGTTTGGCCCATACGATCGGCCTGGCTGCTTGCAGAAGGTTTTGAAATAGTTCCCTGAGTATCATATATAAACATCAAGACTGAGAAAATAAGAAAAGTGAGTTGAGTTTTTCTCCATCTTCAGCACCTGATACCAGGAAATTGGCCTTCGGCACAAGGTAGCAGGTATCCATACACTGAAATTACATACGAGCACTACTTCATCCCACACATATTATTGCTGAGAAAGTTTGGCGGCTCTGGGATCTTGCTCTATAAGCAGTGGTTTCATAATGTATTTTCAAATATGTGAAGGCAGCCGAGTTTCAAAAAGGCAACGCGCTCTGTTGTTTCAGTCCGTATCTTCATCATATTTCCGCGCACGTGGTGTGTGTTCAGTGTATGAAAGGAACTCGCCGGAATTAATTACGAGACTTGGGTAACTTCTAAGCAGGGTTGCCAACCATAGAATTAATTTCCTCGTACATGGAAGCTGAAAATCTCGTACTTCGGGTTTCGAACCTCGTACAATTGCGAGTATAAAATTTTGGCCACTTCTAGACATTTAATTAATGTAAGATGTGAATCTGGCTTAAGGATATTGTAACCTTACTTTAAACTTTTGTCATATTTATTGTCACTTTGACAGTAACCTGGATTGTAATTTCAGTCTTTTCAAATTGTAAACGTCATAATGACAATAAAGCATGCCATACGCCTCATTTTTTGTGATTGACAGAAATTTGGGTGGCCAAAATTTTATGCCCGCAACCGTACATTCATTAAGCATCTAAAAATGTATTAAATCCAAAAATGAGTCACATTAAACTATTGAATCTTTTGAATAATTGAACTAACTTTTGCAAGTTTGCTGCTGAATGAAAATTATTCAAAATAAAACATAAATTCTTGAGAACATTTTTGAGTAAGTAGCTAGTACTTATTCAATTTGACATTTTCGCTTGCACCAAAATTTAAACGGTGTTTAAGCCGTCTTAATCCCCGCATAAACCAAGTCTACCTAAACGATGTTTTATAATAAAACGGTGCAAGAGCCTTTAAATAACTTCTGCAACAACACTTCACAAGTTCACACATAAAAGAACAGAACACATATTATATGAAAATTGCTCTGTGGCCTGTTTGTGACACAGAGGACTAATGCGACAGTTACAAACTGATCATACCTAATCATAGAATAGTTTTTTAAGGTTTGGTTACCTACGATTTAAGCTAAATAATGTTTTCTGCAATGAAAATCATTTCATAAATTTCCCTATAACAAAATCTCGTACATAATTGTACGAGGATGATAGTGCCCTCGTACCTCGTACGGAAGACCTAAAATCTCGTATTTGTACGAGGAACCTCGTACGGTTGGCAACACTGCTTCTAAGGTAAATTAATTGATGCAGTCACGGTTTTATGGCCGTCGCGCTCGAAAGCCTTCGCACTAACCGATAATTTGTAGGTACTAGGAATAACAATGAATTGGGTCGTTCCAATATTGAAGCGCCATGTGAATTTCGCGATAAGGAAAAAACGCATGTATGTTAATTTGTCCCGAATTCGAAAGTATGAACCGAACGCTCGAACCCATTTTAATATTGGACGCTTAGATTCATCTGATTGATTTATGGATTGTTCAAGTTCGTGTTCTATATTCACTGGATACTATAAGTGGAGTCGACGCACTGTTCTCCGGATCACCACACTCGTTTGGTGCTTATCTGGTTTTAGGAGATTAGGAATCGAGATACTCGGTCGAATTAATAAAAAAACTATATCGCAGCGAGCTGCATTCGAAGAGCAGGTTTTCATTACGTATCCAGTTTAGAAAATATATTCATTAAATTATGATTTTTTTTCCAAAATCAAAAATGCGCCCTCTAATGTGTAAACAATATTTATTTTCCCCCTGGGGATCAACCCCCCAAGCAATTCGTACCAAAACCAATCACATCCAAGGTATCATACTAAACTACGTACTTACAAACTTTCAACCCTATTTCTATGAAATTGCGCCCTTTATCGTGTAAACAAGATTTATTTCCTCCTCCGGGGGGTCAACCCTCCAACCAATTCATATAGAAATAAATACCATCCAAGATATCGTACGAAACTACCTACAAAGTTTCAACCCTATGGTACCAAAATTGCACCTTCTACCGTGTAAACAAGCTTTATTTCCCTAGGGGGTCAACCCCCGAACAATTCGCATTAAAACCTATCCCATTCAATATATCATACGAAACTACCTACTCACAAACTTTCAATCCTATTGCTCCAAAATTACGCCCTTTCTCATGTAAACATTATTTATTTCTTCCCCTAGGGGGTCAACCCCTCAACCGATTCGAACCAAAAACAATCCCATCCAAGATATCATGCGAAACTACCTATTTACAAACTTTCAACCCTGTTGCTACAAAATTGCGCCTAAACAAAATTTATTTTTATAGCTTAAAGCTATAGTTCTACCAAAGGAAATGTTCCTAAATGTTCCTTAAAATTTCTTTATGCTCGGAGGATTTGCAATGCAATTATTTTTTAGCATAAAATTATTTCCAACAACAAGTAGATTGTCGAGGGTTGTTGCACAAACTTGAGTTCATTGTTCCTAGAGTTTCTTCCAGAAGCGAATTCACGTTCTACCTTCCAACAACTAGAACCAATGTCTTGAAATTCTCTCCATTGCACATATAATGTGTGATAATGTGTAATATTTTGGGGGGCAAGCTAGATATATTCAGGTGTTCTATTTCCGACATTAGGGCATATTTCTTCAGACCAAAATCTGCAAAATTGGTATTTTCTATATATATATCTATCTATCTATCTATCTACATATCTATCTATCTATCTGACCCGGCAAACGTTGTTCTGCCATATAAATTATTTTTATCTATCTAAATAGGGGTTGATCGTAGAGGGGTGAAAATTTAGGGTTGTATATATTTTTGAATGCTGTATCATAAAAAAATAGAACAGAAAATGTTGTCAGAAAAATAAAGAAAAAAATTAAGGGGTGGACTACCCTTAACATTTAGGGGGATGAAAAATAGATTTTGTCGGATTCTCAGACCTAACCGATATGCACACAAAATTTCATGAGAATCGGTCAAGTCATTTCGAAGGAGTTTAACAAATAAAAAATAAGGGTTGCTCGTAGAAGGGTGAAAATTTAGGATTGTATGTATTTTTGTATGCTGTATCATTTTTTCTAGAAAATAAAAATAAAAATTTAGGGGTGGACTACCCTTAACATTTAGGGGGATGAAAAATAGATGTTGGCCGATTCTCAGACCTACTCAATATGCTCACAAAATTTCATGAGAATCGGTCAAGCCGTTTCGGAGGAGTATGGGAACGAACTTTGTGACACGAGAACGTTTCAATGCATTGTGTTTCATTTTATGGCCGCGAGTTGAAAAAGCGGAGCGGAGTGACATTTATTAATTTGCCAGTTATCTTTCAGATCGAAAAATTATCCATTAACAGTTTTTGTTGATTTCATCAATTATTACGTTATTTAGGGACGACTAATGCAGTTAAAATTAAGTGTTACATGTTCAGATGAGTCTTTATTTTTATTCATCAATATTCTTCTTCGGGTTACTGTATGGATTTTTGCTTAAAGTCACTAGCCATTTAATGTTTTCCTTATCATACGCTTATTCATCATGAGTAACTGTGTTTCTCTCATTACACACCAAAAATCTACTCGGAAGAAAGGGATTATAATTATAACCTTTTATCGTTATAACAATTGTTCTTTACATTCTTGAATTCAGTTTATCCTGAACCAATGTCCTGCATAGTGCCCGTAGTATTTATCCGGAATGATATAGGTCAGCGTTTCCCAAAGTGTGGAAAAATTCTGCTGGGTCGCGGCTTAAATTGTAGAAACACGTAGCATACATATAGAACTTGACCGCTGGCTACCGCGTTCTGTGAATAAATTTTTTTTTCATAACGTGGGTCGCAAAACTTTTTAAACTCTCGTTCCGGGCCGCGGTCGAAAAAGTTTGGGAAACCCTGATATAGGTAAAACGGAAAGCGTGGTGAGTTTTACAGAATGTAGAAAACAATCGTCGACGACCTCTGTACTGATTGTCCTTGTGAGAAGGATGTTCCGACTGTAGTCTCAGAAAATCTGTTTGCCTTCGTCAAATAAAACGTATCAACATAAATAACTAATTGGACAGATAATGCATGTCAAACAATCCATGAAATTTGTGAGAATCCTCTCAAGTTCATTTATACGTTTTCAGATAAGGAATCCAATTATCCAAGGAATTGATATTGAATTTTCGAACGATCTAAAATGGCTATAATAAACATAAGAACCAATCAAACGATTTAAATAAATTGGTATGAATGTTTCGCCGGTTGCAGTGAAAAAAAACACTACCGTTTTCTTATGCCTCATTTTAATGAATGAAATTATGTTTAGTTATTACATGAATATCGCAAATAAATATAATTTACTGTAGATTAATAACTGAGATTATAAATTACCTTCATAAATGCTTAAACATTTTATTGGAATTAGCCAATATCTTCCCAAAAAAAAAAATTGCCCATTTTGAGTCACAAATTACAGCTTTCTCATGGCATCAGAAAAAATAAATCTAAATTACTGATTTTCACTTACTATTTTAACTGATGACATTTTCATATCGACTGTTCTCTAATTTTAACATTTTTGATTGCTCATTTACATGGCGATGTAATTATTGCAGTCTAATCTCTTCACTCGTTCGCTTTTCTTAACCTAGACCTAGATAAATTAGAAACTTTAGTTATCAACATTTCAATTTTAGGTAACGAAGGGCTACCAATCTAACCCCGATGGATCTTAAGCTAAAAGCAGATAACACGTCTTCCTGTAACCTCGATAATACTTTCCAGATATTCGACAAAATCGCACATCAACAAGTGGAGAAGCGTATGATCGCCCTCACATTGTCTGAAGGTCGGTTGAATAGGTAATTTATTCGTATCTTTCAACTGATATAATACCAACTCGTATCTCCACCATCTTGAAAATAGCCACGATAGCTTATACCGTTTATTTTCTGTGGTTTCCTGAATGTTTTTCGATTATGTACTTCTGTGTCTCACGGTAGATGTCTGTGTTCGTGAGTGGTCACAGAAATAATAATCCGTCTAATTATTTTCGTGAACGTCATTTTTTTCATATTTTTGTGTGGAATTTCTTCGAGTCAGTTAGTTTTTTTCCCCATTTTTCCCAGTTATGTGTTATTGAGTTGGCCGCGGTAACTATGGACACAGTTGTGACGATGTTGATTTCTTGTTGTCGAAATTACTTCAAGGAGCCACGAAGGACTAGGACGAACTCTTATTACTGCTCTAATGTATGATTAGAATACAACGAAAATGGCCGCTATCGCATACTAATTGAGCTTTTTTTTCATTTCAGGTGAAAGTGGTGAAGTTTAGTTATATGTGGACTATAAACAATTTCAGTTTTTGCCGCGAGGAAATGGGCGAAGTGTTAAAATCTTCTACCTTTTCGGCTGGGGCAAATGACAAATTGAAATGGTGAGTATTTTTTAATTTCGAAAATTAGATAAACTTCTTGTGAGAATATATTATTCGCCCTATTATAAATAATGATTTCTTGCATTGTCCCTTAATGTGTATTAGAGTAGCAATAAGGATCCCTAGAAAATAGAACACTAAATATGTTTTCACAAATAGAAAATAATTAATATCGCTTTAATAATGACAATTACATATGTTCACTAATTACTACTTTTTCTCCAACATATTTTAACATTCTGCTAGACACTATTATATTCAAATTTGGGTAGTTCCCAGGATCTTAGCTGCTGCAGTTTTGAAATTTAGGTTTTATATGTATTTTTTTAAATTTAAATTCCAATTAAATTTGAACAATGTTTTGAACAGTCTCAACATCAAAAATGAAAACTAATTCAGTGTCTAGAGACGAATCTCTTCCTGCTAAAGAGTATTGCAATATTAAAAATAAAAAAGTAAAGATGCTTATTTTGTACTACTTTCGTAATTTTAGCAGAAATTAAGGTGAACGCTCATTGCAGATGTGCGAATTGTATCTCGGAGCTTCCCTTATTTCTATAATCCAGGATGCAAATTTTTTTTCGTGTGTTACTTTTAGCTCTTGGTAGGTAGATAAGATTTTATTGAAAATAATTTCGTCAATGCAACTGAAATGTGTAACAAAGTGGGGAAAAGCTCGCGCGCTATTCAATTCATTCGAATTATTTCGATGAATATTCAATTGCTATTGTTAATAATTTCCGAAGTATTCATAACATCACGGATTATCTGGTATATTTTATGGTTATTATTGATGTTATATAGGTTAAAAATGTGACTTACTTATATGTTTTCCTCAGATATGAGTTAGTTGGCATTATAATGGAGAAAACGGTAATATATGTGTATAAATGTAAAGTGACTAACTACGTTGGGTTCACAATCGCGGAACATTTCAATGCATTGTGTTTCATTATATTATCACTGATTGAAAACAAAAAGGTGCAAAGAGAAATTCAGTTCTCCTTCCACTAGAAGAAATATGATTGAAACTTTGTTTTCTGGTTTGGTTGATTTTGTCAATTATGACGGAACATGGTGTTTAGGGGAGACTGATACAGTGGAAATATAGTGTTAAATTATTATTTTTTCAAATATTATTTTACCTGGGGGTTATAATCCTGATTTGTCTGTGGATAGATTTTTATACAAGCCATGTCAGAAAAGCTAGTAGAATTTTCATTCAATAAGATAGACTTCATATAGGCTACTTATTCTTCAATTAAAATTCTGTTGGCTTAGGGTACGAACAGAACAAGTAAGTCGCTGTGGAGGTGTAGGTCGCGGTGGATGCTACTATGTAAGTCGCGGTCGATGTCGAACGCACGTAGTAAAGAGGTTACCGGCGATGCTCAGTCGAGCCAGTGTTGCCAATTTAGCGACTATGTCGCTAGATCTAGCGACATTTCGTTTTCTACAGCAGCTTGAATTATGTGTCTAGCGATCAAAAAAATCTAGCGACTATTCTAACGACTTTTAGAGTTTAAATAAAAAAATAAATAGGTATTTTAACAGAAAGAGAGAAACAGCTTTATTGTCATATAAAATGTTCATAATCTTCAAAATGTTCATAAAATATGGCAAGATCTCAGCCCAGAAATCTATCTTCTCTATATTCGGAACTGCGTTCCGGTATCTGATATTCTGACAAGTCTGTCTTTTTCCCTCTGAATGAAATAGAATGCTGAAATTGGAGGGATATTTAATGCCATGAATAAAAGTAACTCTTTAAGAAGAACCAACACTGCCTTGAACGCAGCAATCACAGCGAAGCATCCTTGTAGACCGCGCGGTAAGCATCCATGTAAAACAAACTGATTTGATATTCAAAAGCATCGATGTAAACCTCCTGGATGGCATCGCGCTAAACTTCCACCGCGACTTACCTGCTATGTTCTCTTCCATTCAACTCAATGTGTTTGTTTTACATAAATGTCGACCGCGACCGCCACCTACGCCTCCACCGCGACCGCCACCTACGCCTCCACCGCGACTTACCTGCTATGTTCTCTTCCATTCAACTCAATGTGTTTGTTTTACATAAATGTCGACATCGACCGCGACCGCCACCTACACCTCCACCGCGACTTACCTGCTATGTTCTCTTCCATTCAACTCAATGTGTTTGTTTTACATAAATGTCGACATCGACCGCGACCGCCACCTAAACCTCCACCGCGACTTACCTGCTATGTTCTCTTCCATTCAACTCAATGTGTTTGTTTTACATAAATGCCGACATCGACCGCCACCTACACCTTCACCGCGACTTATTGTTATGTTCGTACCCTTATATAACAATTCCTAGATTCAGGGCACTTCATAGATATTATAAAACAATACTGAATTATTGAAAACAGGAACAAATAAATAAATTTGAAATATTCTGAAACCCAGAAGCATTTTTTTTAATGAGCATCCCTGAGGAAAAGCGAAAACCCGTCTCAAGCCCCCCGAAATGATTTCAATAAATGGCAGTTCATGCTAGATGTAAACCGGAAACACTGCTGCGGGTAGAGCATATGCCGAAGGTTTGCCGTGCGGTTCAAAAACACTTCCAGACTGATGTATCTTCTAACTGTTGAGATGCGAGCAGTAAAATGGTGTGTATTATCTGCATAATTTGCGTGACGAGTAACTTGTGCTCTCGGTAGAATAGTGAAGACAATGGATGTAGAACACCTGTCACCTGCCGTGGTGACAAATGTATAGCAGATACAAGTCGAATAAATGTAAGATACAGATACAAGTCGACAATAGTAGGGGAGCCCGAGATGCTAAATGGGGATTTACTCCAGCGTAGTGGCGACCCTTTTGGATTGGGAAGATCAGATGCTCAAATAAATGTTATATGATGTATGCCATTTCACTGGGGGAGAAAACGTGTGCAGATCTTCAAAAATGTAAAAAAAAATCGTTATGTAGACATATTCGAGCGCGTCAGATATTAATAGTTTATACACCCCACATCGTCTCTGACAACGAAGGTGAGTTAATCTGCCTGTTTGAATGGTAGGGATGACCGTACGAGACCAAAACTCATTGCCGATATTCAAAAATGCAAAAAAAATCGTGACATTTCCTTCAAAATAAAAATAAAAATTTAACCGTGCTCGAGAATGTAAAGGTGGACTTTTTCAGTCTCCTATTTCCTTATGCCACGTACAAATCGTCAGATTAGTGAAATGCATACTCTTTCGCATGTGATTAACTCATCTTGCCCTAATCTGACGCGCTCGAGTTTTTCGAACGATCGATTTTTTTACTAATCTGATCGGCTGCCCTAGACGAAAGCCCCCATATTAAGGGTTCATGTTTGGTGGGGATACTTGACAGGGTGCAAGGTTTCCCCCAATATGTTATTCTGCCGCGCTTGAGTAGATCCCAAAATCCCCGCTTGGGCTGCCCTACTACAACTATGCCCAAATGTTTGAATGAATGAAGACGAGCGGTCTATGACGGGACGTCCATTAACCCTCAATGCTTTCCTCTGAATTTAGTGAAGTAGGAGCAAGGAATGCAAAGGTGTAAAGCTCCAAGCCTGATAGCTGTATTCCAACGCTTGATGAACTTGGGCCTTATAAAGCAGCAGTAGCTGCTTCGGCCTAAACAGATTTTGAGCGCGAAAAAGATAACTGAGCTTCTGTGCAGCCGACTTGGAAATCGTAGATACAGGTTAAATTGGAGTTAACGTCGACTCCTAAAAGATACACTTTATTGGTTGGGTTAATAATTTGTTTTTGATCCTTACCTTTCAGTTTTAATATTATAGTACTCTTGAGCATGAGCTGAATACTCTAATTATATGTAGAGGTATAAGTATATCAGTTGAACATAGGCTTATTTATTTTTCATGTTCTTCATTCAATAGTACTATGTGTACCGAGTACTAAAAGCAATACATTCCCGAACGACATCGTAAATTTTCGGCTGAAGAATCGGCCAACAAGCATTGAAGTCTGGGAATGTGCTAGGGTCAAACATACTATTTGTTCTGAAATCGTAATCAGCATTATCATAAGTTGAGGAATTTTTATAAATGCATAACAATTTTTGATTACCATCTTATTGCCTATGAAATCTTCACAATCACTGTTTGTTTATTGCTGTGACAAAAGTTATAGATTCGCTACTGATTTCGGTTTGATACCTAGACTACTATAAATATACAAAAATATCTATAATAAACGTTCCATATGCATAATAATATACCTAATTAGTTGATGTTCTTAATGTGAGTTGGTTGTAAGCGTGTATTTATTTACTGTCTAAAATATGTATAAAAAAATCGGTAGGGGCCGATTTTGACGGTCTAGCCCGGCAAAAATTTTCCCGTACTGTTTTCGGTATGGAAAAGTTCGTTAGAATACTAGATTAGCTTTTTTTGGGTACTATTATAGGTTTTAACTGCGCAGAAATTCCTAGTAAGCTGAATTTTTGCATACACCTTTATTATGGCATTTTTATAAATATGTGAAAAAGCGACATCGATATCGTGCTGGCTAAAAAAAGTTATGTTGGTCAGAAGGTCGCAAATATCTCTCGACCTATTATTGCTCGGAGGTCAATAGAGGTCATCGCAAAAATTGTTCATCGTGCAATTATCTACAAAAGCTGCGATTCGTATTTTTCTGTAAGATTAACCGTTTTTGGAGTAAAGCGCTGGAAAATGGACTAGTATGCGTTCACATACGTACATTTAAGTATATTATAAACTTCCATCTGATGCTCGGGTGTTTCGTGAAAGGAAACACACGTGTTTCATTCTTACCTGAATTATGTGTCAGGGAGGCGGGCAGCTTGAGTTTGGGATTAACTCCTTCAGCCAGATCAGAGGATACACTTGTATGTACAAGTGCATTAAGGATAGGTGAGACGGGATATTTATGGAACATAGGAAGTGTGGGTAGGGTTCAGAGGATTAATACTGGCCCAGCATTCGCCTTGTAAGTTTGCAAGCAGTGACTTACATTACCATGAGAAAACCTCTGAGAAAAACTCATGGTAGACCAGTCGGACACGGGGTTTGAACCCGAGACCTCCCAAATACTAGCCAGCGTACCTAACATACTCGACTAACTACCTTGGTGTATTCCATGAAAAATATACTTATATTATATAGGTTTCCAAACTTTACTATATATTAGCAAACGACCTCCACTGGCAGATGTTTTGTATTTTATTGTTCGGAGACCCGCCCCTTTATACCTGTTACAGCCAGTCGGACGCACAGTGTTTAGCTCAGTTGAAAAATATTTCCTAAGTGTTGAAGACGGTATTTTAGTAGTTTCATGTTCTTGAACAATTTTCATAATGAGCGATACATGTTTTATATGCAGTGAATTGTTGTCGGATTGTGATGTAGTAGAAGTTACACGTGGTTTACAAACAGTAAAAAATGCTAGTATCGATAGAGGTGATGGTAATAATGAATATTTAAATACTGTGACTTCTGTGAATGTTCAACAGCATATTTATCGAGTTTATTATCAAATACAAACGTGACAAGGAAGAGAAAAGTGTGTTTGGAAGTTAAAAAATAACATATTGCTGCCAGTAACAACTTTATTAAAACCATCACTACGATGATCTACTGAACACAATCTTTTGTAATTGTACAAAAGGTTGTGGCGGCAAATTTGGATGCAAAAAAATTCGTTTGAGATGCTCAAAATTTTGTGGACATTTCCGTGGCCAGTCATGCTCAAACTCGGAATCAATAATTAATGATGAAGATGTCGACTTAAGTATAGGAACTCGATGTTTTACTTTTAATGATAGAGAAACTGAGGATATCAACAATGAATGAATAAAATTTTTTTATAAAAAAGTTGTTTTTTTGTGTTTTTAAATAAAAACTTCTTTATTAGAAAAAAAGTTCCTTCACTTTTAAATGAAAACACCTTTTTTTATTATATATCATGGATTATGACTACTGGGAAAATTATGTAAAAAGAAACGCGCCTTGCATTCTAACTCGAGAAAAGAGTGCATAATCATAATGTACTCGTTTCTCAGCGCTCAACTCCAAAGACAGTTGATCTAACAGAAAAATGCAAGAGGCATTTTTTGTAGATAATTGTACGATGAACAGTTTTTGTGATAACCTCTATTGACCTCCGAGCAGAAGGTCGCGAGATATTTGCGAAAATATAATTTTCGCGATCTTTTGACCTTTATAACTTTTTTAGCCTGCACGATATCATTGTCGATTTTTCACAAATTCATTGAAATACCGAAATAAAGGTGTGTGTACCTCACCAGCTCACTTGGAATTTTCCGCAGGTTGGTGCTTAACTTCTAAAATGTAGGAATTCTTGAACGATGTGAAAAAAAATAGTCATTTAGTTTTATTCAAAGGCGAGATCTTTATCCATTATATATACAGGGTGTTCTACAAGCTCTATGACAAACTTTGACATATGGTAGGTCACTTGATTTTAAACATTTTTTTTAATAAACATGGGTCCGATTCGTTTTTGTTTAGAAGTTACAAGCATTTGAAGAATCGTAATTTTTTCAGTCAACCAGGAAGTGACAGAAAGTCACTTAGCATGTTAAACAATGCACACTTATAAAATATACACCTGCTTCAATAAAAAACGTAGGCATTTATTCTCCACTGAGGAATATGCAGATATTGTGTTTGTATATTGGTATGCAGCTAGCCAAATAAGAAATGATCCAAATCTCATTCTTCGAATGACCGAATCTTCAGTTCGTCGATGTGAGGCTTGCATTCAAGCTGAGGGTGGACATTTTTTATAGTCTTTAGTTTTGTGATTATCATTTAATTTGAATTTTTATTATTAATTGTTAATAAAGTTTAAATGCTTGTAACTTCTAAACAAAAACGAATCGGACACATGTTTATTAAAAAAAATATGTTCAAAATCAAGCAACCTACCTTCTGTCAAAGTTTGTCATAGAGCTTGTAGAACACCCTGTATATGGATAAAATGTTATTGTTATATGAGCGAAATGAATTCAGTTAGTTGTAAAAATCAGGGAATTCAACTCTTTAAAAGGGAAACTCCATTTCGATATGCTGTGATTCTCATTCTAGCCTAACATTTCAAATTGCGACATATAATCAAAGATTCCGTTTTGCCGCAGGTGCCTACGAGTGAATCCCAAGGGCCTGGACGAGGAAAGCAAAGACTACCTGTCTCTCTATTTGTTGCTGGTGTCGTGCAATAAGAGCGAGGTGCGCGCGAAATTCAAATTCAGCATTCTGAACGCGAAACGCGAGGAAACGAAGGCGATGGAAAGCCAAAGGGCGTATCGGTTCGTGCAAGGCAAGGATTGGGGCTTCAAGAAGTTCATCAGAAGGGACTTTCTACTGGACGAGGCCAACGGACTGCTGCCGGACGACAAATTGACAATATTCTGCGAAGTAAGTATCTTTTCCTGTCCGGGGTCGATAGTTCATAGTGGCGTAAAATAGTTATTTATGTACTAAATGCGTTATACAGATTCTAACGCCCGGTGGGTAATATTGGCCCGAGGGATGAATGTTGCCCGATGGGCGTTAGTATCTATATAACGCACGTGGTGCATACAAGATTTTATTTTTCACGAAAAAATTATTTTTTTTATCGATTTTGAGCCGAGGTGACTTGACAATTTCTATGATTCACCGTTCGCTTGTGAATGCAGATTTTGCGTTGCGGAATACGTATAACCAGCTCACTTGGAAAGTTGTTTGATAATTTTTTTAATTATTATAGTTATTAACGTAACAAGGCCGGATTCGGTTAGTTATAATCCTCGGCTGCGCCTCGGTTTACAATATCCAACCTCATCCGTTATTTGCGTATCGGCCGTGTGTAGTTAAAAATTTTTCGTAATTCCGTTGAAAGATTATATTTTGATTCCGAAGAAAGAAAAAACCCCGTACCTCGCAATACTAAAGAAAAATCCCAACGTCGTGCACTCTGTTGTCATGGAACAGTTTGACAGTTTTATAAACAACGTCAGTTTTTTGTGTTCTCAAGTTCGCTTTAACGACGACCATGGATGAAATTGAGGAACAAAATCAAATTCCTTTAGAAATATTGGGAGGATCACGTGCAGTGCAGCGAGTGTTAACTGCCGAAAATAACTCAAGAGCGATATCAAAAAGAATATGAAAATTTTGAAATGTGGCGTAAAAGCAAGAATGTAAAGGTGGTTAATGAAGATGTATTATTAGCCTATGCGAAATGAAAATCAGAGGTTTATTCTCCCAACTCGCCGTGGACCAAGATTTCAATGTTGTTAGTGTAACCAGAATGATGTTTTGAAATAAATATTTGAACACGTGATTTCTTAACGGCCGCCGGCCGTTATGAAATTATAACGGCCGGCGGCCGTTAACACTGACTTTTCAATTGTCATCTGAATACCGTTAAATCAAAATAACAGTATGAGATTACGAAAAAGAATTTTCCTTGTTCACTCTATGTAATGTGTGACATTGATTCAATTTATCAATAATTCACATGAGATATTGTGCGTATTGCGCTATTTTTATGCAACCACTCCGAATACGAAATTTATGCAAAAAATCACTTACTTCTTCGTATAATTCGAGCTGTTAAAATTGATACGTTTGTGTGTTTTTATTGACGTTCAATTTCTCCTTTCGCAGGTTAGCGTAGTAGCCGATAGTGTAAATATTTCCGGCCAGTCGAACACGATCCAGTTCAAAGTTCCAGAGTGCCGATTGTCGGACGATCTGGGCCTTCTATTCGAAAACCAAAAATTTAGCGACGTCACGTTGTCCGTCGGCGGGAGGGAGTTCCAAGCGCATAAGGCTATATTAGCTGGTAAGTTGGGGCACTTGTGTTCGTAGTTGATATGAAGATATTAATCAGGTGGAGAATTGGAATTTTTTTTGAAATAAATAACTACGCAGACAAAATTAACGCAACACTTGAAATTTTGCTTATTTTTGATTCGAAATATCTCTTTGAATTTTCAACCGATTAAAATGATTTTTGGGGAACATTGTAGGAAATTGTAACCACTCTCCCTTTTAACATATATTTATACCCGAGCTAGCAGGGAGATTGGTTAAACATATATGGGTTCTAGGTTGTTCTCAGTAATAACAACAAAATAAAATGAAGGTATTTACTGTTTTCTTTTACATATAATGAGACTTATCTTTTTGTTTTACATAATTTTCTATCGATGTTTTTCCTAGTTGGATTGTGCTCTTGACTTCTGCCCTGGTTCAGCTGTGGTTTCCAATGTGGATATTAGCCCCAGATAAGGTGGTTCTTTAAATTCCAGATACAGTGGTTTTCTAAACTCCAGACAAGGTGGCTTTTAGCTCTAGCCAAGGTGGCTAAAATAATTCGGGGCAAATCAACATACAATCTCAAACTTAATACGTTCCAAGAATATCTGTACGGTATCGATGGCCAATTCAAACTAACATTTAGATTTATCTCAAGCAAAGATGCTAAGAAAGACAGTATATGTTCCAACATTAAACTGAACATAAGATATGACCACGTGAAATTTGCCATCGTTAGCCTACAAGAATCTTGTGTTAAATTGAGAGAATGAAATAAGCAAATAAAGTAAAAATGTTTTAAATTAAGAAATGTAAGATGATTATTTCAATATTGAAAGATGAATAATTTAATATAGATAAAAAAATGAAATGGCGGAAAAATGAAATAAGGAATCAATTCAGATTTTCAAGATAATGCATTAATACGAAATAATTATATTTCTTCTCATAACTTACCGTCTATCAGACGCCACAGATACTTAATAATTTTAATATAGGTACTGTATATTCGTTCAGTAGTTATTCAATATAATTTTACTCTAACTTAACGATTCTACAGACACTTGTCGAAAGAGAGCGATGTTATACGTGCTACGTGCAAATAAGACGCTATCTAGATACTCTCGTTCTACGCAACTCATTAATCATAGAGGAAACAAAAGTGACGTCTCGTTTGATATAGTGAATCACGGTATTTCAGTGTAGAATTCCGTGGCTGCAGTTAAGTGGAGAATTTACACGTTACGAAATTTATTAAAATTAACACATGCCCTTTGAATTTTTGTGTAAATAAATTTGACAATGTATTATACCGGTTGGAATGGAACAATATTTATGCACTGTAAATTCTAAACACCCTGTGGGGTAAACTGAAGGCTACATATTTTTTCTTTCCAAATGATTAAAAAAACTAATTAATTCTCGATATTTTGTTTTTTGATTCAGACCAATATTTGTCTCTTTACAAAAGATATAAATTTTCGAAGAAATCTCTACAGTTTTTGTTCAAATTTAGCTTTTGTGAATTCTTCGCAAAATAAATTGTAGGTGTAAAAATACACAGCCAAAAATTAAACTTTCCTCTACGAAGTACCGACTTAAACCGAATTGAGCATCTTTGGGATGTTCTAAAAAAAATCGGTCCGAAGTCATTTACCTGCTCCCATAAACATTCAAGATTTGGAACGTTTAGTTCTCGCAAAAATTCCCAAGCAGATTATAAATAATTTACCCGTCATTAATTTGTTACTTGTTTATGTTGAATTTTGATTTAATAATTGTTGCTTTTTAAGCAACTATTTAATCTATCAAAATTTTTTAGTTTTTCTTAACTTACGTAGAGATTTCTTTGAAAATTTATATCTTTCGTGAAGAGACAAATATTGGACTGAATCAAGAATAAAAATATCAAGAACAAATTAGTCTTGCTATCCATTTATAAAAAAAAAATGTAGCTTTTAGTTCACCCCACAGGGTGTTCAGAATTTACGGTACATAAATATTGTTTCATTTCACCTCAAAAACTTGAATGGATTGAGGTGTCGGGTGGTACCTGGATTGCAACAAGGGGACTCTATTGAATTGCCAGCAAGGTCACCAGATTTAACACCCCTGATTTTTCAATTCAAGTGACAATTCCAGTGACAACTGAAGTCAAAAGTTTACGCTACCCAACTGGAGACAGTAGAAGTCTTGCGTCAAAGAATTTTAGACGCGCCTGCGCTGACATTTTATAAAATGTCCTAAGTACGCATAAAGCAGAACCTATATACTTCGATCAGGCAACTAAATATATAACTAGAGAACATGTATTTTTTTTATCAATGTATAGCATATCGTCATAAAGTTCATCAAGCAGAGAAATTCCTAAAATAAAATGAATCTTTCAATTGTTATTTTTTACAGTATTGAATTTTGAAATTGATGAACTAAGAGAATATGTGCATCTTCACGGAGCATAGAATTCACACCAACGACGCCTAAATTTGCCGAAATAGCTGTCTGTAGGTTTTAAGCAATGAGACGATTCGCCGAGTGGTAATTTCATGACATTTTGAAGAGACTACTCATTTCGATGTTGGGATCCGTATTAGCTTTTCCTTTGATGGTTACCAGATTTCAATATCACGTGTTTCGCTGTCATAACTTGACGTTTTTTTTTTCTTTCGCAGCTCGAAGTCCCGTATTTCAGGCCATGTTCGAACACGAAATGGAGGAGCGAAAACACAACCGCGTCGACATACTGGACGTGGACCACGAGGTGCTCAGGGAGATGTTGCGCTTCATTTACACGGGTAAGGCGTCAAATCTGGAGAAGATGGCCGACGACCTGTTGGCGGCGGCGGACAAGGTGAGTTTTCAATCATGTAGCGTGTTTATCTAGATATGAAATATTCCTACTTTTAGAGCAAGATCCCAGAGCCGCCAGACGTTACTTATTTTCTCATAAATAATATTTGTAGGATGAAGTAGTGCTCGTATGGACTTGCAGTGTATGGACACCTGCTACCTTGTGCCGACAGCCAATTAACAGGTATCAGGTGCTAAAGATGGAAAGAAATTCAACTCACTTTTATTATTTTCTCAGTCTTGATTTTTATAGGTGATACTCAGGGAACTATTTCAATACGTTCTGCAAGCAGCCAGACCGATCGTATGAGCCAAACGTCACGCCAGACACAAATGAAGTGTCCCTATGAGTATGACAGTATGAACGAAATGTCACGATTTGGTCATTTAAGCGCGATACTGATGATCTATAAGCGTCGATCTCCCTTCTATACTTACTGTCGTGACATACCTGGCATACTACGAAAGTGGCCTATATATAGTATAGTAGCAAAGTCCTTATTAATGCTAGGCATACTACTTCACGTGCCGTAGGTGAAATGGGGATTCACTATTCCCATCGAGGGTTCCTTTGGGCGTGTCCAGAAGTCGAAAGACATCAAAATCGACTCCGAAAACGTGATCGCGGCATGGCTGCCGTTTCGATATATTAAACTATATAATTTTTTTCATGTAAAACCTTAATGGCAGACACTTTTCTTCCGGTTCCTACTATAATTAATAGTATTTCAAAGCTGTGAAAATTTTGACAACTTTGCGTCAAAATCGTATTAGCATGACAAATAAAGTATTATGTGGTCTGCCGGGATGTCAGAACCGACCTATCTGTCTGCTTTTTCAAATTTGTTTATGTAATAATAATATAAATGACATATATAATTTTCAGTTGTCAAAATTTTCGCAGCTTTGAAATACTATTAATTATAGTAGGAACCGGAAGAAGTGTCTGCCATTAAGGTTTTACATGAAAAAAATTATATATTTTAATATATCGAAACGGCAGCCATGCCGCGATCAAGTTTTCGGAGTCGATTTTGATGTCTTTCGACTTCTGGACACGCCCAAAGGAACCCTCGATGGGAATAGTGAATGTCCACTTCACCTACGGCGGGCGAACTAGTATGCCTAGCATTAATAAGGACTTTGCAACTATACCGTAAGTCTGCGGAACGCTGGCTCTTAGACTAAATGCGCCTCAATCTCCTTTCTATACTTACTGTCATGACATCTCGCTCATACTGTCATACTCATTTAGGGATACTTTATTTGTGTCTGGCGGGATGTTTGGCCTATACGATCGGTCTGGCGTCTTGCAGAAGGTATTGAAATAGGTCCCTTAGTATCATATATAAAAATCAAGACTGAGAAAATAAAAAGGGTGAGTTCAGTTTTTCTCCATCTTTAGCGCCTAATACCTGGAAATTGGCCGTCGGCACAAGGTAGCAGGTATCCATACACTGAAAGTACATAAGAACACTACTTCATCCCATAAATATTATTGCTGAGAAAATAAGTATCGTCTGGCGGCTCTGGGATCTTGGACTATTTCTTCGTCTTGATGTTTTTAATAAAAAATGATATAATCGTTTATTTCCTGTAGATGAAGAACTATCTGTTTGATTCAATAAAATTTATAATTATTTTAATCAGCCAACTACTGTTGTTAAGAAGCAATGTACGAAATTTCAACGATAGAGATTTTTTCGAAATTATCGAAGCATTATTTCACGGTATCCAAAGTTTATCAAGGTACCTTCTTTCGGGCTGATGAACATAGTCGACTGGAACTCTTTGCTTTCGTCTCTAACTGAAAAACATCTTTGTGGCAACGAGAGCTTCGGTGTAGCAGTTGACCGAATAAACTGAAACCTGAAACAACTGATATTCCAGAGCCTCCCTCGAGCCCACAGATACGCTAACGTTCTCTTTGCAACTGAATATGTTTCCCTCAGTTGGACGTAAAACGTCTCCAAGAAGAGATCCAGTAGAAACTAGTCTACCAGCCTGGAAGTCGTATATATTTGGATAGTGCTGTTGTATAAATCAAAAGTTAATTTACTGTTTTTTTTTGTCGATTGTTTTCAAATTTCGTTCCTTTCTCTTGTTTCAGTACGCGCTGGAAAGGCTCAAAGTGATGTGTGAAGAGGCGCTATGTACCAACCTCTCGGTCGAAAACGCTGCGGAGATACTGATACTCGCCGATCTGCATAGCGCGGATCAGTTGAAAGCGCAGGCCATAGATTTCATCAACACGTAAGTATTCGCATTTGCGTTCCTCTCGTTTCGACGAGAGCTTCTCCTGAAGGAAGGAGTGCAGCTCGGCTGATTTTTACATCTGCTCGTTCTTGGGGCGACCTCTAACGATCTGCAACTACACCGATCATTTATCGAAATTATCTTAATAAATTTAATTCCAAGTTATTGATCTTTAAAAATATATATAAAAATATTGAAAGACTATTAAGTAGTATTTTAATATTTAAAAAAAATATTGCGTAAGTCACGTTTCGATGCACTCCTTCAGGTCCAAATTACAAATCTTTCGAACATATTAATATTAGTATTAAAAATTTTTTGTGGTTCCTTAGTTTTTGCGCAACTCCACCGCTTCTGCTGATTGAGTTAGAGGGTGAGATGTTAGGGTTGTTTGAGGATTTAAATTGTTTTTTCTCGCCGCATCAATTTTTATAGAGAAATTTCGTGCGTTCGTCAAGCTTGGTGCATCTCTTCGTACACTTAGATAGACTTAGAATAGAAATGCGGGGAAAATACGACCTTAGTGACGGAACTCTGCCGCTTACGCATTTTTATTTATAAAACGAAAGGGAGAATGCATTAAATAAGCGATTGAGAAATTGTAAATTGAAGTGCCGGTCAGTTAATTTCGAACAAATTCAGACAGTGCCGGATTAGCCACGTAGCAAATGCTACGGGCCCCGCGAATTGGCGGGCCCCGCTCTCCAACGCCTGTCTGACAGTAAAAAAAATAAGTTTAGATAAGCGTAAAATATCTTGCATTTCTTATGCCCGCCATATACGCTACGGTAGACCGGATCGGTTACCTGTGCAGGTATACCTGCGCAGGTCTGTGTACGTGTGTGGGGACGTTCCGGTATACCGTAGCGGTCTTCATTCAGCGTTGGGAATGATAGTACAATTGTACTAAATCTGGTACATTTGCATTGCAAAAATACGTTAGTACAACAAACCGATAATTAGCTATATTTTAGTACATTTTGAAGGTCTCAAAGAACAGCGTTCGATTTTTCGATAGCTACTCTCTCAGTGGAGTAGGCAACAAACAATAATACGCTGGTTGCAGTGGTTGCCTATATATTCAAAAAAAAGAAAGGATTTTTTCACAGATAAATCTGATAAAAACCGAAATAGGCTGAATACAAGAACATGTGATGCTTTAATGCATTCAAAATGTTTGGTAGGCAGCTCTAATTGTGTCTAATTTTGTGCTTTCAGTTCTTTGCATGTACTGAATCTCAAAACCTAAATCGGATGATGAAAATGTTGTTACTATATGTTATTAATATATCCTAACAAGAGTTTATTTTTTAGTTGAGTTTTTATTCTGTAATATTTATATACTTTCTTATTAGTTATTTTTCTTGTTAGAAATATGTCTTCTTCTATTCATTTTTGTGCATCATAGTATTTTTATTATCTCATGGTTATCCATATTGAACTCAGATTGAATCTTTTTATTTGTTATGTCTTCTGTTATTATTTCTGATTTTACTTTCGTATTTTATTTATTTATCTGTTAACAAAAATAATTTGTTCTCATAATTTTGTTTTAATTCAAACAGTTTAAAACAAGGTATTTCCAGAAAATTACAGCTCATAAAATTCAAACTTTTGAATCTCCCGCCAAATATAGTACAATCTGGTACATTTTGTTTCGGCGATTTAGTACAAAGCCATAGACCGAAAATCCCAACGCTGTCTTCATTTCTATTCGCGATGTCATCGATTGAAGACGATGACGCACTGGCATTGATAGACCTAGCGTTTATTTTGAAGAAAAAATATGAAAAAACAGTGAAAAGGGTGAGAAAAAGATGGTGTAACCTTTGGCTATTGAAAAGGCGAACTTATAGTCACGTCAGTTTATTGAATGAATTGAAATTCGAACCTGAAGATTTTGAAAATTATCTCGAAATGGACGAAAAAACATACCTTAAATTACTTACAATGGTTACTCCTTTGATAAAAAAAAAAAGATACAGTTATGAGAAATAGTATATCTCCTCGCGAAAGATTAACCGTTACTTTGAGATTTCTTGCAACAGGCAGAAGTTATGAGGATCTAAAATTTTCAGCAATTATTTCACCTTTCTAATATTGCTTCTAAAATTATTAATATTCCGCACAACTTTTGCTTTTGTCGCATCTGCCTGAATTTCTCTCAATTTTGTTATCAGTAATTTATAAGCGGCTTCTTTTTTGTCTCTATCATGTTACTCTTTAATTTTTATTTGCCAAAGACATGGATGCGTTCTATATATTTCAATAAACTCTTCAATAACTTTTTTTGTTAAATCTGACGGAGCCATTTTCCTGCATTGACGTGTGTCAATAGTAAAAACTGACGCGACCTGCGCAGGCGACCGGAATACATCCACACACGCACAGGTACACCGTAAAAAAAATAGATTTTCGATCTTGCTCCGGTCGCCTGCGCAGGTACAAAAACCTGCAAATACTATTCCCACATACGCGCCGGTCTACCTGCGCAGGTAGACCTCTCCGGTCTACCGTAGCGTATGTGGCGGGCATTGAACGCGAAGCGATTAGGCTATGCTTTATTCACACCTAAAAATCTAAAACTCGATTTTTTCACGTTAAATCGTAGGTATAGATTGTATACTGTACTGGGCCGCTCCCAGTACGTAAGTGTGAATGGATGTAACAGTGACAAACAAAAACTAGAAATAGGAGTGCCACAAGGTACTGTGTTGGGACCATTACTTTATTTAATATATGTAGAAAGTATCTCTAAGTTGAACATAGCTTGTAAATATTTTATGTTTGCAGATGATTCGGTTTTTCTATTTAGTTCCAAAAATGAAGAAGAATTAGAAAATAACATAAAAAATGATATGAAGGTGATTTTTGATTGGTACTGCTACAATAAATTAAGTATAAACATTGAAAAAACACTGTACATGCGATTTCAAAACAAAAACAAGAAAACTAGGGAATTAAAAATAATAAACAATACTAAGTTAAACCAAGTGAAAACTCATAAGTATTTGGGCCTATTAATAGATAATAAACTAAGTTGGACACCACAAGTAGACTTTGTAATAAAGAGAATAAGGGGGTTAGTAGAAGCAGCCAGGCAAATCAGATATTATACTAATTATAAATGTGCAATAATGTTTTATAATGCTCACATACACTCAGTATTATCGTACCTATTCGAAATATGGTCAAATACTTCAAATTATAATCTGAATAGATTACAAAACCTACAGAATAAAGCTGTAAAAACCATCTTTGGACTGGACTATAAGCAAGTTGCTGAAAAGAAAATGAGCAAGCTAAGAATACTTAATATAAATCAACTCAAAAAACAGACATTATGCAAACTCATATATGTCATTCAGAAATCGAAAAAAAAAACACAACAACAACTGAAAATTAATGCTACTAAACATACTTACTCTACTCGATCAGCGCAACATATATCCCAAAAAAAAAGCAAAAACAACCTTAGCGACAAGATCACCTATATTTGTGGGGACCAAAATATTTAATAAACTGCCAATAACAATAAAAAACCAGATAGACTTAAAAAAATTTTCAAACAAGATGAAAGATCACTTATTGAATTAAAAAAAAAATAAATATTCAGAAAGAAGCATTTAATTTAAATATTAAGATTACTCAATGAAATTTATATTTTAAGATGCTATATTATAATTCATTAAGTTTATTATTGTAAACCATAATTATAATAGATTCCTCTACGATAATAGTTATGACTGATTTGTAGTTGTATTATATAATAAATAAAAAATAAATAAAATAATACCCACCACGAGAAACGTTGGTGTCAAAATCTACAACAATAATTTTAAGTTATACTAAATTTCTGAAAATTTAGCGCTGGCCGCGCAAGTTATGTGTTTGTACTACTTGCACTGCACTACACGCGAGTTTGTAGCACTGCAAAACTAACAGTGGAATTCCCTGATATTGTCATCTATCGAGCTAGTCGTAAAACCCGAACAAATAAAATAGGATTCTATTGACTATCAAACTATTAGAATTTGATTTTCATTTATATTTGGCACAACGTAAAAAAACTGTAAAAAGCTCTTTAGATGTTAGTCTAGCATCGTATTTCAGTTTACATTCCACCATATTATTGTAACACCAACACTTGTGACCCCTTGGCGAATGAAAAAGAGCGGCCCAAGTTTCTTGTCAGTTCTCATGGCTCAACCCCAATCAGCTAACTGACCGTAGGCAAATTGACTCAAATAGCTCTTCCACAAGTATCATGGATGTCATTTACTTACATAAATATAAATTCGAATTTGATTGTGCGTATGTAGCTTTGATTGTACCTAATGAATATTTAAAATAATATATGAATAAATATATAAAATATTTTATCACCAAAGTTAAAAAAGTCAACCAGTTTGATTTGTAAAAGTTATAAAAAAATATAGAAAGTTTATTTCAAAAACTGTTATCATTACACGCACAGATATACGTGTTCCTATATAGCCGCTCCGGGTTGTCACGCACACACATTTTCGGTTTTATTCTCTAATCTGAATTTAATACCATAAACTTGAGAACCTAAAGCAAACCAAGGGCCCCTTGGTCGAATTTGCTACAGGCCCCGCGCTGGCTTAATCCGGCACTGAATTCAGAGCGTGGCAGTTTGGTAATTCAAAGGAGTCCTCGATTGTTATGAATCTGCCTCGGAATCTGCAGTTATTCTACAAAATCAAGTTTCATCATTTTATAATTCATATTCTGAATGTCAATCATTAATTAATATGCGTAGTGTTAATCTGTTTTCTTATTAGCAAAGCCGAGTGTATGTATGGAAGTTCTGAACAAAAGTTTCTGTTTCTTCCGATATGATACATATCGAAATTTATTTTCATATATATTTTTGTTTTTGTTTTCAATTTACTATAGAAATTCGCGAAACTCGTTTTTTCTTCATTACTCTGTACTCTTTTTGCATAGTTATTTTATTTGATAGATTTCTCAATTTACAGTTCACACCTGAAGAAGTGATAAAGTTCGTCGAAACGTCCCTCATACAGTTACACTTCCTAATATATTACTTCGATTATTTCTTTTTCGAAAGTTACGTCACAAGTTATCACTATTACTCTGGATATATCAAGAGTTTTCCAGGCATTACCTTCTATATGATTGTTTCTTGGAGAAATTGAATCTCCTGTGTAGTTATTATTCGTATTGTTGAACTTCGTGCATATGCAACCAAGATACCTTCACCTTTATGCGCATGCTCGCGTGGAAATTAGTCTTGAGAACGTTAAAAAATTGTATAGTTTCCGTGTTTGCACTAACAATTTAACGTTTATATTTTTCTGTTACAGCCACGCAACAGACGTGATGGACACTCCCGGTTGGAAATCGATGATACAGACGCATCCGCATCTCATAGCCGAGGCCTTTCGAGCTCTGGCCACGCAACAGATACCGCCGATCGGGCCGCCGCGCAAACGAGTCAAACAGAACGGCGGCTCGTGATAACGCCAACGTGCGCGCAAAACAAGGTCCACCCCTGACGATACCGGCGTAACCGTCGCCGCCGCCCCAATCGACCGCGGGTCGACCGTTGGCGGCGGCGCGATCTTCGATGTGCGTGGCAAGGACGCTCGACGTGAGTGAAAAAAAAAACACGCGTTCGTCTGATCAAATCCCGTTTCCGTTAAGTCGAGGCCGTATGGGGGAAAAGGAACAAGCTGTCGTTGACATTATTTCGAACTCGTAGCCTTACGTTAGTAAGCTGGCCAGTTCGTCCGAGGATCATTCGTGTGGTTCGTGTTGCCTAATTCGTTTTGTCATTATAGAGCAAGATCCCAGAGCCGTCAGACGTTACTTATTTTCTCAGCGATAATATTTGTAGGATGAAGTAGTGCTCGTATGTACTTTCAGTGTATGGATACCTGCTATTATCTTGTGCCGACGACCAATTTCCAGGTATCAGGTGCTAAAGATGGAAAAAACTCGACTCACTTTTCTTATTTTCCAGTCTTGATTTTTGTATGTGATACTCAGGGAACTATTTCAATGCCTTATGCAAGCAGCCAGACCGATCGTATGGGCCAAACATCCCGCCAGATGCAAATAAAATGTCCCTATGAGTATGACAGTATGAGCGAAATGTCACGATTTGCTCATTTAAGCGCGATAGTGATCATCTATTAGACTGAGAGCCAGCGTTCCGCAGACTTACGGTAGGGCACACATATCCAACTCTTTACTATGAACTGGAGTTCCAGTTAATGCCCATCTATACCTTGCTGCCAGTTGGCAGCAAGCAACACAAGTCTGAGATTTATGATTTCTGATTTGGCGATCTTCGTCCAAAATAATTCTTTTCCATCTTATATTGCGTATGGCACCATTTTTGTCAGTCTCGTTCATTACTAAACTATAAGTGGTTATCACTACATCATATTTGGCAAGCCTTTTAGCTTTTGTTTCCCTTTTTGGTCCATGTCAAATGTTATAGGATAACATGCTTTTCTTAAGTTTAGAATCAATTTCCCCTGATCATTGGTTTAAAAGACTAGCAGGGCATACGAGGGATATTCATTCAGAAAAAACATCGATGTTTCTACTCGATGTAAAACATCGGATCCTTGCATCGATGTTTTTCGATGCATCGCTTAAAAACATCGATGTTTCTCAACATCGAGTACTTTTTTCTTTTTCTTTAAATTTTAAGATTTTGTGCGTCGGTTTAATAGCATTGTATCAGTAAGAATAGTAAGATATAGCTTCGTGAGTAAAAATTACAAAAGAAGTGTTTTATTGAAATAAATATTTATTAAAAAAATTCCCTTTCACAAAAAAAAAGACATGTAGGAGGCAAAATTGGCCATACATAAAAATAGATATTAAATATAATCTTTATTTGAAATTGCGAAACATCCTAATGTACATACATTTCTGATATTTGTATTTAGTAATAAAAATACCCAATGCTAAACAAAAGAAAATACTATATTACAAAGAAAAAATATAAGGAAAAAATACAAATATGTGAAATACACTTAATACCAATGATTTCTAGGCAGACTTTGGAGAAACAAAAGTTTGTTAGTCGTTTTTTAAATATATACCACAACACAAGAAACAAGAACAAGATAGCCAAACCATAGAAATATTAGAAAAGGTCTTCTTCTTCTAAATGTGCCTAAACGTTCCGGATGTTGGCGACAGACAAGAAAATTTGTACTTAGTGTTTGGAATGATTACTTTTTGGGTTTAGCTAAATTTTCTGGAACAAATAGCAAAAAAAAACATTCGATGTTTTGATAAAAAATACTCGATGCATCGAATAGATAAATCTTTGTCAAAACATCGAATCAATCCGATGCATCGTATCGTATACATCGAATGGATTCGATGCATTGATGTAAAATGAATATCCCTAGGGCATACTACTAAAGTGCCTATATATAGTATAGTAGCAAAGTCCTTATTAATGCTAGGCATACTACTTCACGTGCCGTAGGTGAAATGGGGATTCACTATTCCCATCGAGGGTTCCTTTGGGCGCATCCAGAAGTCGAAAGAAATCAAAATCGACTCCGAAAACGTGATCGCACGTTTTGATATATTAAACTATATAATTTTTTTCATGTAAAACCATAATGGCAGACACTTCTTTCGGTTCCTACTATAATTAATAGTATTTCAAAGCTGCGAAAATTTTGACAACTTTGCGTCAAAATCGTATTAGCATGACAAATAAAGTATTATGTGGTCTGCCGGGATGTCAGAACCGACCTATCTGTCTGCTTTTTCAAATATGTTTATGTAATAATAATATAAATGAAATATATAATTTTCAGTTGTCAAAATTTTCGCAGCTTTGAAATACTATTAATTATAGTAGGAACCGGAAGAATTGTCAGCCATTAAGGTTTTACATGAAAAAAATTATATAGTTTAATATATCGAAACGGCAGCCATGCCGCGATCGCGTTTTCGGAGTCGATTTCGATGTCTTTCGACTTCTGGACACGCCCAAAGGAACCCTCGATGGGAATAGTGAATGTCCACTTCACCTACGGCGGGCGAACTAGTATGCCTAGCATTAATAAGGACTTTGCAACCATACCGTAAGTCTGCGGAACGCTGGCTCTTAGACTAAATGCGCATCAATCTCCTTTCTATACTTACTGTCATGACATCTCGCTCATACTGTCATACTCATAGGGATACTTTATTTGTGTCTGGCGGGATGTTTGGCCTATACGATCGGTCTGGCGTCTTGCAGAAGGTATTGAAATAGGTCCCTTAGTATCATATATAAAAATCAAGACTGAGAAAATAAGAAGAGTGAGTTGAGTTTTTCTCCATCTTTAGCACCTGATACCTGGAAATTGGCCGCCGGCACAAGGTAGCAGGTATCCATACACTGAAAGTACATAAGAACACTACTTCATCCCACACATATTATTCCTGAGAAATTAAGTAACGTCTGGCGGCTCTGGGATCTTGGACTATTACGGAAGGAGTTCGAAATTTCTCAAGTTACTATCCGGTTTGAACCATACGTTGACTGAACACGAACGTAACACTTTGGTCTTTTGTGTGCAATGAATGCGCAAACTCCACTCCTAGAAGACAGAGAACAAAAAACAAATACCTCTCTATCAAAAATCATGGCCTAAACGCGTTCGAAAAAACTCGCTCGATATTCAGTTGGAACGATCGAAACCGCTCCTGAACGATCGCCACGTCCTTTTCCCCCGTTTCGCCGTTCGACTCGCGTATCTCCCCGTTTATGTTCGTCGTTGGTTCACGCGCAGTCGCTTCTCATTATCGACTCCGTTATAGTCTTTTTTTTTGTGAGTTTTGTTTGTTAGTTTTTTCCTCCTCGGTTCAGTGAGCCTTTTCGAGTTCGATCTCTCGACGACAACAACGTACGTTCGAACTGTTTTCTCCGATCGGGCGAAACAAAAAAAAAAAAAACGAAAGCCGCGCTCACTGTGCTACCCTGTAACATATTGAAAACGCGATTGTGATACATATGGAACTAATTTCGATGCGGAATCGATTTTGATGCTGGAAGAGAGTTCGAAATCCAATAGAAAAACATATAGGTTGTCAGTTTTTCTTAGAGCCTTGTAAAATACGCGGTTTGAAAGTTTGACATTATTGACGTAAAAAAACAGCAGAATCGTTAAATTAATGTTTATTCATCACTCTTTTCGAAACTTCATTATTCTTGGATATTATTCAATCAAGAAAATAAAGAATAAATAGAGAGAAAATCGATGAAAACCGGTATTAAACATAATTTCATTTTCTGCTACGAACTGTGAAAGTACTCTCAAATTCAGAAATTTCTGCAACATCTATTCGATCGGTGTTACCAAATCAAAATTTGTACTGAATTCAATCAATTAGTTCCAAGGGGGCAGCTAGGAATTTAATTTAATTATATAGAATATTTTTAATTTCATTCAATTTATCACAGATATAAATATAAACTAGGGTAGAAATATTATAATTTTTAATAACTTTCTATCCAAATTTTGGGCTACTTATTCGTCTATCTTAAAAATAGTTGAAGACTTGCAGTTTCTTTGGTAATGGTTGGACTTCGTCATATTTTCATTTTATTTTTTTGCATTTATATTTCTATTTGATTATGCTTTTCCCAAATTCAATACTGTGATTGTTTTTTTCTATAAAACAGATAGCCTATTGAAATATGCAAAGGTTATCATTGATTTCTCTTTCAATATTTGCTGTTTCGGAATCTTAGGAAAAATTTGAATTTGTAGAAAACCGTGATGCGAATACAGGAACAAAAGTATTTCTATAAATATGGAAAAATTTCAATCGCCCATTTACATTAATAAATTAAATCTCTTCTATCGCAAAAAAATCGATTCTTTCATCAGTTCACGTATATATGACCACAACTTGTTCCTATTTGGGGGACTTCTCAACCTCTGTTCATATTTTTAAGTTAGAAATGTATACCTTATTGATCTCTGCGAAATAAATGATTAATTTAAGTAATATTCTGGGAAAAAACACGGCAGAATTATATAAATAATAATTGTAGTTGTGATTAATTAAAATTAAAAGGAAGAATAGTATTTGCCAAAATGAATTTGAGACACCACAATACTAACGGGTTACTGTGTTAATTAGTTCGTATCATCTTAGAAGGAATTTTCAACGAAAGAGAAATTTAGGACGAGTTGAGAAATGATCTCAGATTTCAGGATAAATTATTTTGTAAAAAGGGTGAAAATAAAGGTGATGTTGAAATTATGATAAAAATTTTGAAAATCGAATCTTCCATTTGGCAACAATATCAATATTTTGATAAAAAAAGGGCATTGTTGAATTAATTGAATAATTTAACAAATTACTATTAGCTTCCCTTAAATCAATTGTCGAATCTTATGTTTCAATTATACACCAGATTTGAACTATAATTCTAGAACTAAACTATCAAAATATCATGTTTGAATATTTTTTTCGTTTTAGTGTATCTAGTAAGTTCTTATCAGTTAAAAGTTACCCATAGTTGCTTAAAAAAATAAGATAATTAATGAATTCGATGACTATTTTAATTTTGAAAAAACTGGTTTTCTAAAATCGGAAATAAGAATCAAAAAGTAACGAACAATATCTAGTTCAATTTAAATGCCAATTTGAAATCAAATTTCTAATGTGAAAAAAAGTTTAAGCAACTCTTGTATTCCCGAGTCAACTTAATTCAATTGAAACGTATCATTTGAGAGGTGTTTTTAGATTCGTAACAGGTTCTATTCATGAAATCAATGCAATCATAAGTTTTACCTTCATTTTATAGTAAATATAATATCTCTAATATCCTAAAATTTGATTGACTCAAATTATTCTTGAATATCTGAAAGTCATGTCTCAAATATCCAGATTTCTTATACGAGTGAATTTTTATATAATACCTCATTACAGTAGAAGATTCAATGTTTTGTGTGAAAAATCAATAACCCACTTCATTCAAGATTGCTTTAATTGTCACAACATATCTCTGGAATTAAAATTTTCAATTATTTTTGTTTTCGTCAATTTTTGGAGCTTGGAATTGCTCTATGTAATAAAGCTTTATTGTCCAACCGACATTAGTCCATCTATGTAAAAAAATCAGAACATGTTTTGTTGCACTGAAAAAAATTTGTCGAAATAAAATATTTCTCAATGAAAATGTATATAAATTATATAATCTATAAGTTGTTAGGTATTTTTGATCAACGGGATTGTAAATATAATAGATAAAACATTGGAGGTAAACTGTTTCAACATAGGAAATTATTTTTAGAACGAAATACGTGATAAGTTGAGATATTTTGTAAAAGGTAAGTTACCTACTTTTTAAGAAATATAATGCTGGGTATCAAATGAAAATTATCATTTATGCATAGAAATAATGAGAAAAATAGGGGTAATTACTGTGTTCTAATATTCATTGAAAAGAAATCTTATTTTTTATTGAAAGTTATAATGTAATAGTCTAACAGAAAAACAAATCTTTTAGTGTTATTTTCGAATATCGCAAAATAAAAGCGTTATATTCCCTCTATTTGGAACTATTGCTGTACAATCATAAAATGAAGTAACCTCTATTTTGTAAATTCTTAATTTTTTAATGTTATAAGTTTCACAAATCTTTTTTTTTAATTTTGAATTATTTGATTGATCAATATTTTAAGAAACCTCTGGGAATGATAGAATATAATTTAACTATGCTTAGAATGATATTTCTCCACGATCATCACAGAATTCGTCAATTCTGATATCAAATTTTATTACAGAATGCTGGAATTCTCTCTCTTGAGATTGAAGAAACATTCTGCAACACCTCTGCCCCCATGCAATTTAAATGTATTTGCTTTCTCTCCCTTGTGATAGAATAATATTCTCACACTGGCTAGCAATAATAACATTAGCCTTGACGCAGTTGATTGTCATCGTAGTGGCAAATTTGAGTAAGTGTCAAAATTATTGCTGTCACGTTTTCATTCGAAAATATAATAAGTATTATGAATTTATGCAGTGATGCAGAATCAAAATGTGAAAATACACCACCACACTGGTCATTGTTATCGGAGGACGTCGGCTACTGTGTTAGTGGACACAGGAGCAGATATGGAAACACTAAAAAGGCATGGGAGGTGGAAGTCTTCTCAAGTGCCAGAAGGATACATGAAAAATTCGGTGGAAAATCGAATAAATAAAGCAAATAAGTTAGTCTCATCAATTACTGAATCTAATACACCGCTGATCATGGCTTCCACTTCAAATTATGTGACTGTTAGTTCATCTTCTACAAACCACGCAATTGTTGAAAATTCTTCCAATAATGCACCAGTTTTCATTTCGAGAACTGTACAAATATAGCAATTAATACAAAGTACTTATCATGTTTCTCGAATTATTGAGTGTTTACCTAATATAATTGTGATTGAGTTCTATAATATAAATTATCTTTTGTTCGTTTTCATATAAAAATATATATTTGAAATTTTCGATCGTGGAGAAAGTATAGTCTGCTACTCGGTTAGAATGAAAATTCGTGATGCTCGTGGTTCCTCACGCTCGCCTTCGGCTCGCGCTCGGAACTTTTCCACTCGCATCGAATTTTCATTCTAACCTTGTTACAGAATATACTATTCTAAGCACATGTAATTATATTCTATCATTCCCTGAGATTTCTTTTAAATATTGACTTCGACATCAGGTAAATAAATTGTTGGACCTTTCAGCAGTTGTATAAATTTGGGTTAAAGTTTTTATGTGTGCACGCTTTCTATAAATTATAAATTATGTGAAGTGTTTCCTAGTATATAGAAGTATTTAAAGTTACAAAACTAACTCTTTCCACTAGTCTTTATCATAATTTTTCAATTATGATATCAAAAAATTGAGCCATACTAACACTACCAAATATGAGTTCTCCAAGAATATTAATTGTAATGGGTAGTAGATTTCGCAGATAGTTGTTAGCTGCCAAATAGGTCAGTCAATGAATGCAATTCCTTTAAAAACCCCAATTTTCGTTGAATAAATAAACGATGAATCAAATAGCAATAATTTTACAATTATAAAAATCTATCAGCTGAACTTAACTGTAGGCCAGATTCTGATATTGGAAACAGTTTGCCTTCTCTATATTGTTTAATAAGGGATATTGATAACATCTGGAATATATTTTACAATTTAAAATGTGAAATATAAATTAATTTCGAAGAACGATCTGAATCGAATAATTCTTTAATTGATAAATACTGAATTTTGCATTTGTAATTGTTTTTTTTTTAAATTGAATTGATGGGAAGGTCTCAGTCTAACCATTTATAAAATATATGAATGAAGTTTTGATCTGAAAACGTGAAGTAAATCATTTTATTTAATATATTTTATAATAAATAAATGGATTAATCAAAATGGTAGAATAAATGCGTTTTCCAGAATGAAATTTTCATTTCCGGCTAAAATGACATCGCACAATATTGATACGAAAATTCAGAGCTACCTATGCAAGAAATACTTTCAATATTCAACAAATACCTTTCAAAGAAATACAAAATTCTGTACTTATTCCTTCTAAAGAAATATCGGCTCAGATAGTTCAATAGTTGAACGTTGAACAGACAATTAAAGTGTATTGAAAAATTGTTGAGTGTGTAGTGCTTCGGGTGTGTAGTAGATATACTTATGTTTTTTAAAGTTGTCTACCTGTGTTCGAGAAAGCTGAACAAGAAACTGCACAAGATGGAAATGGCTAAATAGAATTGAGTTTGTATATTTTCGTCTTGAAATATGTTCTGAGAACTTCCGGAAATTTCAAACTAGAAAATAAACTCTCTTATGTGTAAATTGTTCAAAAATAATGAGAAATCGATATTCTGTTCTAAAATAAAAGTTAAAAGATGTAATAATTTGAAAACATTTCTTACAGTAAATTACTAAATAATCTTTGTGAAAATAGAAATCTTCCAATAATCTATGATTTCCATAAATATAATATTGAATGGAAAGTAGGTATCACATTTTTCTAGTCCACAATGATCACTAATAAAATATCATCATAACTGAACTAATCAACAAATCAACACAGTTTCTTTAAACTTCAAAACGTATACAAATACTGTTGACTTTCCTAATTTCAAGTAGTTAGTAGTTATGTGGACATTCCCTTTTCCTATTTAGTTCAGAGTAGCAATTGATACTCGTTCCGTTCTCATGTTACCGTAACTTGGGGCTACTTTGCACCAATTTTCACACCAAATTTATGAAACGTATGAGAACTTCCATCTATTGATAAGAGGAGATTTTGGTAATAGTTCTAGTATCGTGAAAGAGGTTGAATTAACATATTTTTAATGCTTATTTGCGATCTTAAATGATTAATTTTTGAAATTGGAGCAAATTATCCTTATAGGGGAAGGATACTTTACACCACTATGTAAATACATTTAAAATCGTAATTGAAGAGCTTCTGGGGCAAAGTAGGAACACTGTGGAATTGATATTGCATCAGTTATATTCGAAATTGAAGAACTTGATAGTATACGAGATTTTTGGTCAATTTTATTTTGAAAATGGTGGAACGTATGTTGCGCCATACATTTTTACATGTGCAAAAAACCGCGAATTTCTGAGCTCATGCCACGTGCACTGCCAGCTCATAATTAATACAGGTAGATTCGGGTTTCCACTCTGAAACGATGGTATATAGTCAAAACTACATACATCTAAGAGCAGGTGGTTATCTATTAGCTAGTTTGGAGTCTAGGCTCACTAATACCTTTATTCATCGGCGGTGCAAACTAACCCCTGAGGCAGCAAAGCAGCCCCTAGTTACGGTACTCGTAAATATTTCTGAAATAATGGCCCCTCAATAAAAATTCATAACAAATTGATCAGAAAAATAGAAATTCAATTGTCAAGGTGTGAAACGGCTCTTCACACAGTATTTGATTAAGTCAAAATCAAGGACTATGGATTATATAGTATATACAAATTTTTATGAACAGTTTAGGTATGAATTAAAGAAATTTATTTTGTATCCAACTTATAGTGCTTTCAGTCCACTATTGATTTACAAAAGTTATGTTATAGAAGCAAATAATTTGACAGACATCCTGCATCCTCTGAATATTTCATATAACTAAAGAGATTGCTGCTAAAGTTGGTTTCTTGTGGAATTTTTTGAAGTTCTATCAGAATATCTCCAAGAGTTCTTTATGTAATTTTTTTTTGAAATATGTATACCTAGTATATTATTATATCAGTTTCAAAGACTACCTATCCCTATTTCTTGGTATGAATAATATGCCATACATGTTCTGTGATAACCACATAAATTTTCGCTTCATTATTGTGTATTGTTGGCTGCGTTATATTAGCTCTATAAATTTATGCGTAGCTTTCAGTAACCAAATTTCGTTTCATTAGAAAGTACAATTATTATACGATTTGTTACCTCATGCGCCCCATTTTTCTCGATTGCTTTTATTGTTTTGTACTTACTTCATATGTGCAGAGAAAGCTGAAGAGCAATTGGCAAACATCAATCATGGTCCCATTTTATTTTAAGTAGTTTAAGTCATTGCACATATTGAATAAAATGCATTTTCAGGAATACAAGCTTTTTTATGTTTTTGAACCAAATTTTGTAAAACTCATCCCATCAGTTAATGGTAGTTGATAATTTATATTCTTGATGCAATAGATCTTTAAATGTTTGCCAAGAGAATATTGTTTCAATGATCTAAACCTAAAGAATCAAAATGTGTGCAAATAACTTCTGTTCATAACCTATAGCACAAAGAAAGAAATTTCATACAAAACTTAATTTTGACTTTCTTAAAACTTGGGTTGCAACTTAATATGCAACACTAAATATCTTAATTTAATCAGTAGAAATAATATCCATCGATACTCTCACACGGACAAACTTAATTGAGTGCTACTGTAATTGAATACCATACATAAACTGGGGATGTTAATTGATCATCTACATCAAATTCGTTCCCATAAGATACATCCAAAATGCACCTTGCACGCCGGTTTTCTTAGTCAGACAGTCGGCGCCGATTGTCGGCGTGCATATAATCCTTTGTTCTTTGTTTGTGAATGGGGCATAAGGCACCTGCACACTGGTTGTCTGAGGGTAGGCCCAAGATGCACACAAGTATTCAGATTATCTGCTCCGAAAGCCAGACTGCAGGTAGGTATGGCCATACTGGTAGCCTGTCGTTGGCGCAGACAGACGACAGCTATCATCAAAACAGATCAGTGTAAGATCTAACAAGATAACATGATGCAGCTCTATTGCTGCTTAGTGACAATGTTTAAATTGAAAACAACGAGAGGTGAAAACCGTCCAAATAATAAATTACGATCAATTTACAGGGAGACAAGTAACTTTCTCCAACAGGCATCGACGAACTTCCTATTCGAATATTGAAATTCACGATATCCATCGTATAGGGTAGTCCAAGATACACACCGCTTTTCTGAGTCAGACAGTCGGCGCCAAATGTCGGAGTGCATATAATCCTTTGCTTCTAAATGCGACTATCCATAATGCTCTTGCGCGCAGTCTGCCTGCGTACTGGTAGTATGACTGAGACTTTCAACGGAATGATTTGTTCATTTTGGATTCAGACAACCAGCCGCTTGGACTGTTAATTTCCCTTTGAGTGTTACAGTTTTTTTTTTTAATTTTACGGTGGATATCGAGGATTTGATATCCAAACTACAACTCAATCCTCCGATATGGAATAAGCAATAGAGCTGCAGCCTGTTCTCTTGTTAGTGCCTCCATACTCAGACCTCTTTGAGCAGTCAGTGCCGACAGCTTCAAGCGGTCGGCTTTGAGCAATCTGCAGTTTCCATACAATTTTTCGAGCGGTCCGTGTATTGCGAACTTCGATTTTGTATTGAAACTGCAAATAATCCAACGCCGCCCGCTTGAAGCTGTCGCCACTCTCTGCTCAAAGCGGCAAGTGTATGGAGGCACTTAGTTCTATGTTTCATTGATCTGTTTTAGTGATAGCTCTGTTGACGCTGATAATCAGCTTTCACTATAGCCACACTTACCTACCAGGTCAGGCAGTCGGCGCCGAGAGTCTGAACCAGTCTACCTGTGGGCATGGTGGACGTACCCTTAAACAGAAATGTTTAACAGCGACTTTATAAAGAATCCAGACATTCGTTTGTCGCAGACAACAACCACAAAAAATTTCCATGTTTAATAAAAAGCATAATCATTTTCAATCTGATTATGACTTATACAAAAGTAAAGAACTCAACTCTGATATTCAAAAAAACCTTGTTTCTATAATAATATGTTAACAGTTTCATTCACAAACAACTTATTCGACTAACACTGTGTCTGAACAGTGAACACTTCACCAATTTGCCTACTCAAGTATAAATGGGAGACTAATATCCTCGCGTATTTGCTTTGTTATAATTAGCTAGAATTTGGAATATTCTGGATAATATAAATTTCGATTGTCACTGATGGCACCGTGTGAGTATTAGTCTTAGATTATCTAGAATCAATCATCAAATGCTAAATATGCTAGTGGGCAAGCCTAAACACAGGGCTAACTAGCTCGGTTCTTTTTTTTTTTGATAAATAGCAACCCTTAACTAAATGTCAAAGTAGCATAAATGAGTTAGCTTTCCTGGTCTTTCTTTCAAATAGTTATTATACATCGCAGATTTCTACTTTAAATTAAGTTCACCATTTATCATTGAAACGACCTGAGGGTATTTACAATTTTGTAGGCCGTCTAATAGTCTCTTTCGTTCGAATATTTTGGTAACCGATAGTTCAGCATAGAAAATCAGTGAAAATTCCTGAATAGTATTTCATTATCATTAGTCAATGATAACTTTGAATACGTTGTTTTGGATGTAAATTTAATGATCCTCAGAATCAGAAGTTCCAATGACAGTAACGGAATTTTCAGAAACGAAAATGGTACTTCAGTGATCTGCATTTAACGACTATTCTCAATCAAAGTTTTCAACAATGATGGTAATATACAGTAAATACTGGTTATACCCTTCCCCGGGGTCATAATCTCATAATAATGTTTTTTGTAATACATTTCTATATTCCTCGATTATAGTCACAGAATTTGATAATGTCTTTACATCTGCTGTTTGAAGTTTGAACTTGAAATAGCTGTCAAAACTAATAAAAGCAAAGAAAGTATAAAGTTTTTAACATTAAATAAAAAGTGCGACGCATAATCAAGTCCAACAGTTTCACTAAAATGGCCCCAATGGCCGATTTGGAGAAAATGGAAATACAGAAGGAGGAAGAACCTTACGGTTTAGGTTGCGCCTTAGAAGCCTTTACCGAAAGAGAAGAAGTCGATAATCTCATTGATAACCTAAAAAATGTGGTTAATGCGGATCTATCTATAAGCGAAAGAGCATATGAAAGATTCGCATTTATTTTGAGCTTATATAGTGAACAACCTCATCTTTTAGACAAACATATACATGAGTTACTAGAGAAGTTCATCTTCATTATACGTTCACCGGACAGCAGTGAACAATTGAAACATCTGACTTTCAAATATTTGTTCGTTCTGGTAAATGTGAGGGGATACAAAGTAATTGTCGGTCATCTTCCTCATGAAGTAAGTAAGAAATTTCGGTATACCGAAATCTCTGTTCATATTATTTAGTTTGAAGATACCTATGTATATGTTTGTGGGAAAATTTATATTCTAATCATTAGAATGTAATTAATAAATTTGTGTAATTAATCCTTTTAGGTCGCTGATTTCGAACCTGTTCTTCAGATGTTGGAATCACAAGACCCTGATGATTGTGACAACTGGACTACAAGATATACCTTGTTATTATGGCTTTCTATAATTGTCATGATTCCTTTCCACATGTCTAGATTAGATGGTTTTAATGAGGGAAAAGATGGAAAGAAAACTGTGATGTGTAGAGTAATAGATGTAATCAAGACTTACTCGGTAGTATCTGATAAATGTAGAGATGCTGCAGCATATTTAGCTGCTAGATTTCTCACTAGGTAATTTTGCTTTTATAATTTGGTTAGATTTACATATGTATGTTATTTTAATTATATTTAGTAATTTATTACTATATATAAATATATTTCTTTTCCTCCAAGATATGATGTCAAGCAACAGTATTTGTCTTCTTTTTTCGAGTGGACTAAAGAATTGAGTTTACAAGATTCTAATAATATTTTTTTAAAACATGGTACCTTGGCATGTGTGGCCATGATATTGAAACATGGAAAAAGAGAAGATCTTTTACCACATGCTAGAGATCTGTTACAGTGGATAATAGATTCAAAGTTTAAAACAAGCACTGGTACCTTTGTGAATAAGCTGGTCTTCAAAATTGTTCAAAGAATAGGTAAGCATATATGAAGCACTTGTAATTTCCAATTTTTTTCCCTGAAATTTAACAGTTTAGAATCTAATTTCAATTTGGTCATACAGATATTCTGGAAAACTAATTGATGACAACAAAATTTATTACAATAACATCATTTTATTTATTGTAATAACTCTCAAGTAGATGATTTTTGTCAAAGTAACAATTGTTTTCATGCAATAAAGAGGTATTATACTTTGTAAGATTTAGAAAACATTTGGATTCAAATATAATAACAATATACAATTTGAATGCAACTGGTATTGCTTTATATTAAATTTATACAACTTAGAGTAATCTAGTTATAAATTACAAAAAAGATCGGGGTGTGTTTCACCCTTCTCGGCATTCACTCGCAAGTTCATAAACACCAATGAAGCTATGGTTCAAGTTACACACCCCTTTACATAGTTGCACATCCCTTAATCTAGTTCCACACCTCTTGACATTCCTGACGTAGTAACTCGCCCCTTGCACCATTTCTCTAACCAACAATCTATTTTTCTCTCAAATATCAGGGATATCAGTTAATCAGTCTAGTATTTTTTTGGAACCTGTCGCACAAAGTGAAGTTATTAGTATAATAAAATCTCTGAAAAACAAGAAATCAGTTGCACATGATAACGTTCCTATCTCTGTTCTGAAGGAGGTTGCATCATTTATAAGCCTGCCAGTAACCCATATACTAAATCTCATGCTTGAAAAAGGGGTATTTCCACACTTACTAAAAAAAGCCCTTATAAAACCAATTTATAAAAAGGGTGACGGTGACAAATGGGACAACTATAGGCCTGTATCACTACTGTCGAATCTTAGTAAAGTTTTTGAGAGGGTGATATATTCAAGGCTGGTTGGATTTTTTGATCGCTGCAACAAAATGGTTTCCGGAAAAAAAGTCAACTGTTCGGGCTGTTTATCAAGCTTTAGAGCAAATAATAATATCTCTGAATAGTGGCAAGGTAACTACAGCCATGTTTCTCGATCTGTCCAAGGCTTTTGATAGTGAAGACCATATATACAGAGTGTACTTTGCTCTAAGCTTGAGCGATATGGGATCAGGGGGGTGGCATTGGAATTGATTGTGTCATACCTACAGGGGCGCGAACAGTGTGTCATGGAAACAAACAACTTTGGGGTTACTTTCACATCTGAAACTACTTATGTAAGAAGGGGTGTCCCTCAGGGGTCTATCATGGGATCGCTCCTTTTTATAATATACACCAATGACCTTGTTTGTGCTACTGATGTCGGTGTGGTGCTGTATGCTGATGACACTTCCTTGGTTTTCAGTGAAGACAATCAGGAAGCATGTATTGCTAAGATGGAAGAATCCTTGGATAGGTTGGGAGGCTGGTTTGTTGAAAATAATCTTCTTCTGAATGTTGATGAAAATGTGTCTTTTTTGGGAGTGGGTCTGGATCAAAGGGTGAACTGGAAGTCTCATGTGCGGAAGGTGGTGGTGGGGGTCAGTAGATATAGCTATGCTCTTCGGGTAATATATAGCAATGTGGATTGGCAGGCGGCGCTTACAGCATACCATGCTTACGTCCAGTCACAGATTACAAATGGAATCATATTCTGGGGCAACTCTGTGGAATCTAACAGAATTTTTATTTTACAAAAGAGGTGCATCCGTATTGTTTTTGGAATGGACTGTTGTGATAGCTGTAGGGGAGTATTTAAAGACACTGGTATTCTTACATTCTATAGTCTTTATATTTTTGTAGCTGTAAAGTTTTTACTGAGTAACACTTCGCTTTTTGCTGATAGAAAAAGACAATATCAATATGAGACTAGATTTAGGGACAACCTAATAATAGAAAAACCAAACTTTACATTTGTACAAAAAAGTGTTGTTTTTAATATTCTAAAAATCTGGAATGTGCTTCCTCTTTCCTTCAGACAGCAACTACCCAGTAAGGTTGTGTAGGCTCGGAGCATTTTTGAGGGATAGAGCATATTATAGCCTTGAAGAGTTCTTTCAGGATGGTGATATGCATGGAGCACTAAGTAAAGATCTTGAGTAGGCTTATTATTTTCTCCTTTTAGTTGTATTTTATTTATGGTTGTATTCGAGGATGTGTGGCTGTTGAAGTCGTTTTTTTCGTTGTCATTTTTTGCATATTTCATTTTGTGTTTTATCTTGTGTGTATTTTGTCGGAAGTTTTTTATTTTTATTTAGTGTATTATATGTAAATTTCAAGCTATTTTAGATTTTAGTTATTTAAGACACGGTCCATATCCCATTTGGGATCTTATATGAATACTAAATTGTAAATGTTGGGCTGAATAAAGATTTACTTACTTACTTACTTACTTACTTACTTACTATCATTTTATATATTGGAGAAATTCGAACTAAATGTCCAATTTTCAATGGCCTGCTAACGTATATGGTTAAGTTCCAAGTAAAAGTACCCATAAAATAAGATTTTTCGACCCTAGGGCTGAAACAAGTGATCTGCTGGACAAACTCACCAACTTCCGTCTATCTAAAACTTCACGACAAAGTGTCACTATCCTGGTGCATTTCCTTCAAGACAGGAAATAAATGGTCACCATGGATGATGGGTGCATACCATTAGTATCGGCAGCTGCTCAGATTCACATGTAGCAGATTAGCGATTTTTGTGGTTTTTGAATTTAAAGAACTTCTTGATATAGTTGGAATTTCATACATTACATAGAGTGAACAAGGAAAATTCTTTAATATTTTAAAAAATTATCAAACAACTTTCCAAGGAAGCTGGGTTATACGTATTCAGCAACGCAAAATCTGCTTTCACAATCGAACGGCGAATTATAGAAATTGTCAATTGTTTTGAATCACTATGTTAGTGTGCCTTGGAATCATATACACCACTGTTGTAGAGTAGATATCTTTATATCAGGAGGTACGTGTTTAAGTGACGAATTTCTGCGTTTTCAGTCTAAGCGGTGAATTGTTGTTTCCCAATATCTTTGGTGGGATGGCGCTCTGGATTGTTATCCAGCCAGTGTTACTGACCACGATTTGTATTGGGGAACAATTAGAAATTTGTTAATTCACTCCGAGTCAAATAAGCTGCACCGATGATCTAATAAGATCGAAACAGCTGTATGCAGATTTTGAGTCGGGGTGACTTGACAATTTCTATAATGCACCGTTCGATTGTGAATGCAGATTTTGCGTTGCTGAATACGTATAACCAGCTTCCTTGGAAAGTTGTTTGATAATTTTTTAAATTATTAAAGAATTTTCCTTGTTCACTTTACGTAATGTATGAAATTGACCATGGTCGACTAGTATGTTTTTCATGATTTGATTGGAATTTCAATCTATTCTTATGACATAATAATCGTTCAAAAATGTCGTGCTATGCCTTTTTGAATTCGAAACTTTTTCTCCCTCGTCATAGATCTAGTTTAAGATTACGTCTGTCTAGGTGATTCACATGATTTTTCGTAGGATTGACTTTCCTACCTCCGCGTGTAGCCTCCTGGAGGTACAAGAGGGGTAATCGTTCTCTGGCGTCAAATTTGAGCGCCGGCGATGGAACGGGACCCGTTACCGATTCAGGAAATTCAGAGAAAGAGGAGGATGACGACGAAGAAATAGTTGTGCCTGAAGAAGTGGAAGAAGTCATCGACCAATTGATTCAGGGACTGGGAAACACCGATGGCGTTGTAAGGTAATATTCTCTCCAATTAATTTTGATCACTTAGTTTCAGGACTTTGGTTGTCACTTTTCATACTATACTCTAATTTATTTCCAGGTGGTCGGCAGCTAAAGGAATTGGCAGGGTAACTTGCCGATTGCCAAAGGAATTGGCTGACGAAGTGGTTGGTTCTGTCTTGCAGCTGTTCAATCCCAGAGAAGGAGATGGGGCTTGGCACGGAGGCTGTTTAGCATTGGCAGAATTGGGTAAGAAGAAAGCATTGATCTCTCATAACTCTAAACATAATAATTATAATATTTATTCGTTTCAAAAATTATCACAACATAGTAAGATAAAAAGAAACAAGTCAGGTATCTTTAATCGAGCGCAAATGAGAAAATTCATCCAAATCATATAGCTTGCTTTCTAAAATGAACTCATAAATTCTTCGTTTGAAAACGCTCATGCTGTATATGCTATGAAACGTTTTTGGTAGTGCATTAAATAGTTTTAGACACATGTATAGACTTCCGTGCATTGTTAGGGATAGTGAACATCTAGGCAGTATGTATGGAAACAATCGCCTTGTAGGATTATTGTTCTGAAATCGACCAAAAATGCTTTTGTCTTTGTGAAAGAAGAGTAAGGAGCGCAATACATACAACCCAGTTAAAGATAAGATGTTGAAACTTTTGAACTGTCTGAACCTCAAGTTATGTGGGGTACCACAGGGGTCAATCCTAGGCCCCATTTTGTTCTTAATTTATGTCAATGACCTTCCGGCCAATGAAGACATGGCAAGCTATACTCTCTTTGCTGATGACACGACTCTACTCTTTACCGGAAACACACAGGAGGCTTCACAGTTGGGTGCCGTGGAGGCGCAGGCGAGGGCCGAGCAGTGGTTTTGCAGTAACAGGCTTCTTCTAAATAAAGACAAGACGAAGAGAGTAGTATTTACAATGCGTAACCTGAATAACTCCAATGACAGTGCAGACGATGCAACATTTTTGGGGGTACGTCTGGATACAAAGCTACAATGGGGCCCTCATATAAATGAGGTTGCCAAAAAGCTGTCCAAGAGCATCTTTGTGATCCGAAACCTTAGGATGTGTGTCTCTCCTGGTATACTGAGAGCTGCCTATTTTGCCATCTTTCAGTCCCACATATCTTATGCCATTCTTGCATGGGGCCACTCACCTGAGGCCCGAACACTTTTTGCTATGCAAAGAAGGGTTATCAGATTGATGGCCGGCCTTGCCTACAGAGATTACTGCGGGGCAGCTTTCACCGAACTGGGTGTGCTCACACTACCATCTCTGTACATTTTTAAAAATCTAATGCACATAAAGCATAACATTGCCTCATACCAAACTCACAAAGACGTCCACAGTTATAATACTCGCGCAAAAAATAACCTAATGCCTCTCTGCTGGCGTTTGAGAAGGTGTCAAGACGGTCCAGGTTTTTGGGGTAGGCAATTCTTTAATGTTTTACCTCGGGAAGTTAAAGATCTACACCCAAACATATTTTATAATAGGGTTAAACAAATATTAATAAAAAAAGTTTTCTATTCCACAGAGGAGTTTTTAAATTATTCGTTTTAAATGTGATTTTTCTAGTTCAATCTTAAGACATTTTAATTTAAATTTTAACTTTATTTTATGTGTTGTATTATTATAGGCAGGAATTGCACTTTAATCTGTATGTTTATCTAATTTAATATTTTGACGAGTGTAAGCATTTTATGTAATCAACACAAATAAAATAAAGAACTAAAAAGAACTAAAGAACTATGTATTGATCGCAATGCCAGTTTTTGAGTCAGAAAGAGACACTGGGTGAGGTAGCTGCTGCCCCAGAATATTATGCCGTAGGTTTATAAGAACTGAAACTTAGCGAAGTAAATAATTCGTAAAACATCGGTTTCAACATGCTGCTTTAAGGCGGTTATAGAATAGAGTACAGAACAGAGCCTTTTGTTCAAATTTTCTATGTGAGTGTGCCACTTGAGATGGGAATCAATGTGAACCCCCAGGAATTTTACTGGTTTCTGAATTTTTTTTTTTATATAAAGTATTTCTGTATTTGCTGACCCTTAAACAGTAAATTACATTACTGGCACCAGGGCCTACTAATACATTTAGAAAATCTAGAAAACACATAGTATATTCAATCTAATAACAATAATAATAAAAAAACAAAAATAATAAAACGGAAAGACTATTCCAAATTCAAGAATTCCTTCAGGAGATGGCACAATCTTTTATAGTTTTCAATGTTAATTATATTTAGGGGGATGGAATTAAATACTTGGATGCTTCTGTAAATAGGAGAATTCTGAGTCTTATTTGTTTTTCTAAATTCGTTTCTGAATATGTCTCGCTGTCTTGTCAAATAATTATGATATTCTATTTGTTGTTTTAATTTTGGTTGAGTTTTTATTTGATAATTCTTTATGCTATATATTAATTTTACTTGTTCTAATTTTTTCAAGTTCTGGATATTAATAATCTTAGTTATTTTATATATATGTTCTGTTGATGTTCTGTGTTCAATATTAAAGATCTTTTTAATTGCTTTGTTTTGAGTTCTTTGTAGCTTATTGATTACATAATTTGGTGTGTTTCCCCAGCAGGGTATTAGATATCTGATATAAGGTTCTATAAAACTATTATACAGTAAATATCTTCTTTGCATATCCAATAATTGCGAACATCTTTTTATAGCACCTATCATGGGAGAGATTTTAGATACTACAGTACTTACATGACTATTCCATGTCAATTTATTATCTAATACTAATCCTAGATATTTATGTATCTTAACTTCTTTTAATTTTACATTATTTATTGATAAATCTAGATCACAGTACTTTTTGTTTTTTTGCTTCATTATCATATAAACAGTTTTTTTAGTATTTATACTTAATTTATTATGACACAGCCATTGAAGGTAAATTTGCACGTCAGTATTCTGTAACCATATACTATCAGGATAGGCAAGACGAGATACATCAGTATGAAAAAAGCGATAGGATATACAAATAGAAATTTGTGTTTTCAACTATTTCATCCCAACAGGTTTTATGATAATCATCAAACTCCAAACATATTTTAATCGGTTATATCGGATCTCTTATTTTTAGAGATTTCTTTTTCGCAGATATGTCAATGTAGTCATCCACAGTATTATGTCATTTATAATAATCTTGAAAATGACCAGCAAAAAAATATTATGTTGTCTCGTAAATTATACGAAAATTAGTAATTTATATTATGTCGCTACATAAATGAATAACAATTTTTTATTATTATTATCTTGCAGCATTATAAAAATTATTTTTAGTCACTTTGAGTATGTTTGGATTTTAAGTTGGTTGTAATGTCAGTAGGTGCGAGTTATAAAAACGTTTCTTAACTTTCATCAAACCACCCTCAGGAAGAAGAGGCTTGTTGCTACCTCAGCGGTTACCGGAAGTGGTACCAGTGGTTTTAAAGGCGCTAGTTTACGACGAACCCAGGGGTTACTCGTCCGTAGGTTCGCACATCAGGGACGCTGCTTGTTATGTGTGCTGGTCGTTCGCGAGGGCTTATGAAACCCACATACTGAAACCTTACGTGAATCAAATTTCTGCGACGCTGCTCATTGCCACATGTTTTGATAGGGAGGTAAGTTTCAACTTTTGTGTAACCTCCATATTCAGACATCTATCGTTTTCCTTCTTCACTATTTCATGTACTCTTGCATACTACATTTGTCCATTCATATCATAAGTAGCCAATATCTTTCTGTACCGGTGTAAACTTGCCCTAGGTATATAATAATAATAAAGATGTGTTTTTCTTCTTCAATAATCTTCACCTTCAAATATATAGTGTATATACCAGGGGTGGGCAAACGGTCGAGCGCACACATTTTAAATAATTAATTGGGTTGATTTCGAATCTTTTAATTCAAAATGTGTATAAAAAATTTAGCAGACGATGAAACATGAATTCAAAATAAACATGTATCCATTCAACAACTGACATGACTAATTCGTAAGCAGTGCTTCGAATAAACAAATGTGCCTTTGTATTTGTTGCTATGTCTATTCACGGAAATGTCTACTGAGCATTTTTACCCCGAGGCGAAGCTAAAGGGGTTATAGTCTCACGACAAAAAGTTGGTAACTGGCCCGATTTTAAAAATTCCAACGGATATCGATAAAACACATATGATTTCATTAGGGAATTTGAATTCCCAATTTTTACCAACGAAGAATAAAAAACTATAGCGTTTTTTTAGATAGGCATTACGACATGCGCATGCGCCAAGGTCGATATGTACGAAGTCCTACAAAACATGCGTCGAAGTGCTCTGTGTGCCACGGTAACCAAGCGACGTTGATAGCTTAAGCTTGATTCTGCGTCTGCTTCCCAACCATAGAGATATCTCATCAATTTGATTTATAATTTGCAGCAAAATGAGCCGGGATAGGATATTCAAATTCGACAGTCAAACAATGAATTTTTTTGCTAAATTTTCACGGATTTTATTCGTAATATCGACTTATTAATACATTTATTGCAATTTTCCTTCATTTCATTCGTAAAATCGATTTTCATTGTTATTTAATTTATATAATAGGTACATTCAAAAAATATTGACGACATGCACATGCGCCGAGGGGTTTTATCATTCCTAGTGCTACGCAGTAGGGTGTCCTTCATTTTTTTGTTCCACTTATCTATGTGAAGCAGCGTTTTCTCAAATAAAAATATCAAATCGCAATTGAGGAGTTCTCTCAATGGTGATTATTTAATGGCATCTATTAGATTGTGCATCAGATTACAAACCTAACTTTACAAGACTTGTTTATCAACAAGTCTTGTACTGCTGCACATGGTGAACTCATCAATTGCGATTTTATCAAACGGAATGTCACGCATCTACAGTAGTGATGCGACTCTAATAGGATTTTTTGACTTGAGTAACTCAAGCAATTTTACTACCTAACTTGAGTCACTCAAGTAAAAAATCACACTTGAGTTGCAATTCGAGTAAGATTTCTTTTAGCTATTTTAAACAAATACCTTCATTGAAATAGTGTCATTGTCATGGATGGAGTAATATGAAATTAAACAAAATGAAGGACACCCTACTGCGTAGCACTAGGAATGATAAAACCCCTCGGCGCATGTGCATGTCGTCAATATTTTTTGAATGTACCCATTATATAAATTAAATAACAATGAAAGTCGATTTTACGAATGAAATTAAGGAAAATTGCAATAAATGTATTAATAAGTCGATATTACGAATAAAATCCGTGAAAGTTTAGCAAAAAAATTCATTGTTTGACTGTCGAATTTGAATATCCTATCCCGGCTCATTTTGCTGCAAATTATGAATCAAATTGATAAGATATCTCTATGGATGGGAAGCAGACACAGACGCAGAATCAAGCTTAAGCTATCAACGTCGCTTGGTTACCGTGGCACACAGAGCACTTCGACGCATGTTTTGTAGGACTTCGTACATATCGACCTTGGCGCATGCGCATATCGTATGCCTATCTAAAAAACGCTATAATTTTTTATTCTTCGTTGGTAAAAATTGGGAATTAAAATTCCCTAATGAAATCATATGTGTTTTATCGATATCCGTTGGAATTTTTAAAATCGGGCCAGTTACCAACTTTTTGTCGTGAGACTATAACCCCTTTAGCTTCGCCTCGGGGTAATTATGAGAGTTTTTACATATTATTTATTTAAGTTATCAACAAAGAAAAAAAATGTTTTCCTAAGAAGTAAGGATAATTGAATTTCCATGAATGGATGACTATTAATAACAATAACATTAAATCCAATTTAGAAAAAAAAGGTAGTGAAGTTACATCGAGTGTAACAGAATCAACTCGATGCGCCGAGTTGACTCGGTGACTCGAGTAATATTTTTTTTCAATCGAGTACGAGTTTGACAAATTAATCCGAGTGACTCAAGTAAAAATAATGTCCATAATCTATTAATATCTATAAATAACTTAATTTTGTTTTTAATTTAACCCATTTTTCGAAGTCGATTACGCAAAATAAGAAAAATTTTGTCGAACCCTGGTGTATACTGTTTTAGCAAATTTTCATGATTTTAAATCAACCATTTTTATCAGTAAAGTAACTTTATTCGTTACCAAAGGTCTTTGTTCCTTACCCTATTGTGAAAATTGAATATCGTCAAAAAAAGTAATATACTTTTCAAGGAAAATAATATTAATCGGTTTCTTATAGGAGTAGTTCAAATTTAACACGTTGATATCAGATGCATCATGACGTTTTCAGATCAATTGCAGGAGGGCAGCCTCGGCTGCATTCCAAGAAAACGTAGGCCGCCAGGGCACGTTCCCTCATGGCATAAGCATTTTGACGTGCGCCGATTTTTTCGCTGTCAGCGTTAGGAACAATGCCTACTTACAGATAGCGCCCTACATAGCCCAATTCGAGGAATACACGTTACCGCTAGTGGAGCATCTACTCGAGAGGAAGGTCGACCATTGGGATTGTGTTATCAGGGAACTGACGGCGAAGGCATTACACAACCTGACGGCAGCTGTAAGTGAATCTCAAGAAGAGATGAAATGGATATCCGGTAACTATCCGGTATCCGGCATATCCGGCCGGATACCGAATAGTAATTCAGTATTCGGCCGGATTCCGGATAGTAAAATTCAAAAATCTGACACAATAAACATACCGTGTACTTGTTATTGTCACTGTTTAAATCAAAATAATGCCAAGTTGGCGATCGTCCTGATCTCCGCTCACGTGCGGTATCACCCGAACTCGCCCGAATATTTCGAATATTCGACGAATATTGTTCACCGCGCCTATATTCAAATCAAACTAATCGCGTCATGTAAGGCAATTAAGGGCCGAATATCCGGTAGCCGAATATCCGGCGCTCCGGCCTCGTAGCTTGCCGAATATCCGGTATCCGGCCGAACCACTATCCGCTTCATCTCTAATCTCAAGTGATATGTTCGAATACCCTGAATTATTTCACACGCTCTTTGTCTATCAGTTGAAAAATTTTTTGATTTATAGCGCTACACCTGTGCCTCACGCTTTTAGAACCCTTTTGATTTACTCATTGAATATTCTCATGTAGCCGTTGCACTCAAGCGTGATATTTCTTTTGTTTTGTTATTGATTGATTTCCGTCTCTGTTTTATCACATGTATAATTGCGATTGATTTTGTACTCGATTTGCGTTGAAAAAATATCCAGAGTATCAAAATATAATCAAATTGAGCTAGTCAAAATTCGAGTATATCAGTTTCAATGTCGGGACACTTCTATTAATAACATAACGCATAATATTGGAAACTGAGGAACGTATGAAAGCTTAATAAAATCACACATATGATTTGGAACTTTGGGCCCAGTCTAGAGTATATTAATCAGTCTAGAGTTTCTGACCAAGCTATTTCTTAGTTACCAAATACAAGAAAAGATTAAAATCCTATATCAATAAATAGGTAAACCGCATTCGGTAATATATTGTAGCAGCGAAAAATGCGAATTATTTATGTTAGAAGTAAGTATCTAGATTCATAAATTTTATTATGTTATCCATTTTGCCTGAGCTTTTGAAACTGCAAAATATTCAGTTATCTGTTTGAAGTGATTAAATACATGAAGGAAGTTTGGCAATTCAACTGAAAATTCATAAAGAAATAAAAAACTAACTTTTCACAGGTTGAAATAAAAATCTATTGAGTAAACGCGTTTCGTCATAACATTGACTTCATCTCGTACTAAATTATGGTATTACAAAACAATCTATTTATACGAAAATTGAATATAACAGAGGGGTTCCTAGAGAAACTAAATAGCAATTAGCAATTTATTCAGAGTTATTGGTAGGTATATTGAACAGAATAAAGAGAGGAGAAGGGTTTACTTCAATCTGGTCGTTAACTAGGTTTCCGGAATTTTTATATTTATTGATGTATAGGGATTCCCAACAGTTGGTTTTATGGACACTATTCTCTAATTGTAATATATTATAATTGTGATTAAAGGTATAGTTTTCTTGAATAAGATGGCACGCATAATTAGAGTGAGTTTTCTGCTTAATATAGCTATGTTGGTGTTCGTGTATTCGAGTTCTGAAATTTATAATTGCATGTCCTATATGAAATTTTCCACACAGTCGAGTCTATGAACACCAGTACGTTCATCTCTATGACTGTTTGATTTGTTTTTTTTAATCGATTTTCCAATGCTATTGTTGGTTTTATTTGTTGTTGTTTATGAAGAAACAATTTCAGGTTTTCGGAGGGTTTGCCCAAGTATGTTAAACTGTTAAATACTGTACTTTTCTCGGATATAAGTGGGTAAACTTCTGAAATTTGTATTTTTTCCTCTGAATGAGACTGTCAATCATATTGGGTGAATAACCATTATTTACAGCCATTTGTTTAATTATATGCAATTCCTTTCGGAAATTAGCTTTGGACAATGGAATTTTGAAAAGCCTATGAATCATACTATGATAAGCGGCTAATTTATGTGAAAAAGGGTGTAGTGATGTGTTATGGATTGTAATATCTGTATGAGATGGTTTATGAAAAATTGAAAATTCGTGTTTGTTGCTTTTTCTGGCAATAGTTAAATCTAAGTAATTAATAGAATTATTCATTTCAGTTTCTAGAGAAAATTTAATACGGGGGTAATATAAATAATGAAATTATCCAATTGTCTATCTGTACCAGTATAGCAAACAATGACGTCATCAACGTATCTATACCAATAAAGAAAGTATTTACTGCTGAAGTGGTTCATAAAAGTTTTCTTTAAATTATCCATAAAGATTTCTGATAACAAAGGGCTTAAGGGATTTCCCATGATCAAACCTTAATTATTACTATAACACACTTTGTTGAAACTGAAATAATTTCCTTCTAAACAAATTTCCAGTAAATGAGTAATATCTGACTGTATTAGTGGATGAACATTATTAGAAATAAGTTTCATCAGGCGGAGTGCTAGGAAACAGATTGTTCACATCTAAGGAAAATAGTTTTGAATTGTGAGGTAATACAATATTTCGAATGTTTTTGATTAACTCGTTTGAATGTTTAATTGCGTACTTGGGTTCAAATCTCGTATATTTCTTAATGATGTCAATCAAAATTTTTTTTCATTTAAACCTGTGAAAAGTTAGTTTCTTATTTCTTTATAAAGTTATGAATATGAACTTTCACCAAGTAAATGCCAACTCAATTCAACTGAAAATAGTCGAAAATCAGAAAAGGTTTGGCTTTTTGTATATCTTTTCAATTAACTAAATCACTTAAAGATAGTATAATTTCTCATTTTGTGTTGATATAATGCTCAACAATTACAAGCAATTATTAGTATTTTTATAATTCACAACTGTCATATAGCAGATCTTTTGTCTATAAGAATTTTGTTATGTATGTGTAACAACCTCATCAATAAAAAAAAAATGTTGAGCTGCAAAAGCAATTAGGATAATAAACTTTCCATAGCCTAATGGCCATATATTACTTCAAGCTCAAGTGATTCATTAAAACACTTTCATTTTCTATAGAAACTCGCGTACATAGACATTTTGAGTTCATCACAGTTTTCTCGTTCTATTCGATTGACGATTTTCTTTTTTTAAGTTATATTGAATATAGTTTTATTTTATTTTCTTAAATTTCTCCAATGAAGAATCCAAATCATATGGTTCGCATAGTGTTACCGTCTCTGTTCGAAAAAGCCCACACCATAAACCTGAACAGTCGACACGGCGCAGTTCTAGCGATAGGAGAGATCATGCACGCGCTATCTGTAATCGCTAGGGATAACAAAGAAAGCGTTACCGCCTTCCTCGACGACGATCTAATGAAACGATTCAGGGAGCTAATAGGCGTCTTCAGGGAAAAATTGTATTTTCGAGGCATGGGCGGCGAGTTGATGAGGCAGGCCTGCTGCGACTTTATAGAGAAATGTGCTCTTGCCCGTGTGCCATTTCACAACGAAGATGTCATCGGTGAGTGGATATTTAAATCAGGTTAAGTTTACGATGCAAATTATTTTTGAAGGTGTTGTATTTAAACTGTTTCAATGTTACTGCAGTTGTACAGGGTGTCCCATTTTGGGTACTTTTGAATGGTATCTCCGTTAATTTTGAAGATAGAGAGTTGCGGTTTTCGCGACACTGTGCACTTTTTCGTAAAACTGAAGATGCCGTCAACAGAAATTTAAAAGCCCATTTATTGTTTGAGATACAGGACATTTTTGAAAATGTTATCCTTCATCTTATAGAAAAGGTAATATAACATTCTTATAGATTTTTTTTGTAGAATGCAGTGGTGTAGATAATTTTTGTTACATATTTACTATTTTCGAGTTATAAAGCAAACTTATGGTTTTTTTTAATGGAATACCCTGTATATTTATAGACTATAAAATTTTTCTTTTTTTACCTTTTCAAAAATATATGATATTATGAACTTTTTCTCAGAAACGCGCAAATAAGTGACAATTTTCTGAAATTAAATGCATAAATCAATAGAAGGTCATGGATAACAACAATGAACAAGTGAAAGTTACATATTACTAACGAAGAATTGAGTACCTCGCATAAAGGTATATTTTACTTTAAGAATACCTATAGATCTTTTTCTAACAGTAAGTTTGTGTCAACAGTTTTGTAGCGTAAAGTAGCAATACTACAAACACAAATAAATAACATTATTAAAAAAAAATTGAAGGTGATGTTCAAATTGACGACCATTTTTTCTGATGCAAAATTGGCACATCTTTGTGATTCTTTGAATAGCGTTTAAAAGAACCTTTGTTCTTATTCGCAGATTTCGGTAGGCTAAATGAATTGCCTCTCGAAGTTCTGCAATGTCGTCAGTTTTTGGCACACCAATTTCCTTCTCAAATTTTCTATAAGGACAAAGGTGTTGCTTCTATATATCCCAAAGAATCTATCTCTTTTCTTTCCCTGTTCTCTTTGTTGTATATTTTAGCACACGGGTGAAAAAATGATCCGCGCTAAACAAAATTTGCTCTTAAACGAGCAAATATCTCAAAAAACGGTTGCCTTTTTTCTGGATATAACAAGAAAAGAATTAAAATGATAATAGAGATTTTCATAGCCATTATAGCTTACTTACCTTAGGAAATATAATTCCGAAGCTTCTTCAGAATTTTTATTACTCTGTATAAAACATACCAGCATATCATATTTTTCATAATTTCCATACGCTGCATTATTCGAAGGCATTGATTAGGTAATATCAATTAAATAATAATACCAAAAGAATTAAAATAAACACCTTTGTAAACCAAATGACGATCCTAAAACCAACGATATTGGTTTGACATTTATTTTTGTTTCTTTTCGTTAATAATATCCATGGCCCACTATTAAATTATATATTATATATTTTAATATATTAAAAAAAACATAAGTTCGCTTTATAACTCGAAGATAGTAAATATGTAACAAAAATTATCTACACCACTGCATTCTACGGAAAAAAATCTATAAGAATGTTATATTCCCTTTTCGATAAGATGGTGGATAACGGCGATACGACGGTGATCCCAAAATGCAACATTTTCAAAAACGCCCTGTAACTTAAAAACTAAAAGGGCTATCAAAATTCAAAAAGTAGCACAATGTCGCAAGAACCGCAACCCTCTATCTTCAAAAATAACGGAGATACCATTCAAAAGTACCCAAAATGTCTTTTTAATTATCAAATGAATATACTTTATGTATGACTTTCATGGGACACAACAGTTTTGGATCCTGAAACACCGTTGAAAGTTTTTTCGGGATATCCAGTTTAATAAATCAAAAATTACTTGTTATGTTAATATTTAATTGTTGTACATAGTTAAGTTCATTATAAGGAAACTCCGTGGCGGAGAGGTTATAGGTAGCGCTGTGCCGTCTTCCTTGACGGAGTTGGTGGGTTCTATTCCCACCGCATTCCTGGGTGTTTGTGTGCGTTCTGAGTTTTCAGTGGTTCCCCTCATTTAGTAATTTGATGGCTAATGTCCATAGATGACGAAGCCAAATTGTACGGGGGTCGGGCGGTGTGAGAGGGCACACGTCCCACCTCTTAAAAAAAAAATAATAAAAAAAATTCATTATTTTGTCGAATTTGCAGCACATTCTTGCACTTTTGTAAAGCTGCTTCACAAAAAATCATTTTTTTAACACTTGCTTTCAGAACTCGTAAAAGGAGAGGTTACGTTTTCCGTTTGAAAGATTATTTGATCAAAATTATTTCTGTAATTTATGATATACAGCAATAGTTAATTATATTTCATATAATGGATTATATGTAAAAAAAATTATGATTTGATGACGGTTAGTACATCTGTTCAAACATGTGAAGGCTCAGAGCCTATGAAAACGCAGGTCATCAGGGGCCTAAGAAGCTGCAGATAATAACAATACTAATAATAATAGGTCTTAGGTGTTTTAAATTCTCCAGCATTGCTGATCTACTTAACTGAGGTCCAAATTACAATAATACAAACTATACTAAAAGTAGGGAAATTTTAATAGAAAACTAGAATCACTATAAATAAAGACTTAGTGAAGCCAAGCACTGTTTAGAGGATTTTTTTTATAGATATAAGCTCTTTCTTAGATGAGTTCCTTCCCGTAGCCTTTCTCAATCTCATGGAATGTTTTTTATCGCTTCTGGCAATTTATTTACACTACCTGTACGCTTTCGCTTCTTAGTATTATTATTGATAAATGCACTCAACACGCTACTAATATTTCGGCATGCATCAAAGTAGTGTAACAGGGTTCGTTCTAGACCACTTCAACTAAGTCCGAAACGTCAGTTCTGCGCATGCGCGACTTCGGGGGCGTGGCTATGATCGGAAAGTCGGCCATTTTGCGGATGGCGGCCATTTTCCAAGATGGCTGACCACGGTATTATCGTAATTTCGGACCTGACCAACAGATGGCGTTCCAAGATGGCGTTTCAAGATGGCGGACCACTGTGTTATCGTCATCTTGGAACGCCATCTGGTGGTCAGGTTCCTAATGACGATAATACAGTGGTCCGCCATCTTGAAACGCCATCTTGGAACGCCATCTGTTGGTCAGGTTCCAAATTATGATAATACCGTGGTCCTCCATCTTGAAACGCCATCTGTTGGTCAGGTCCCAAATTACGATAATACCGTGGTCAGCCATCTTGGAAAATGGCCGCCATCCGCAAAATGGCCGACTTCCCGATCATAGCCACGCCCCCGAAGTCGCGCATGCGCAGAACTGACATTTCGGACACTTCAACAAAGTTGAAGTGGTCTAGAACAAACCCTGTTACACTACTCATCAAAAATATTTAATTTTTGTTCCGCGTCACATCAATCAAATGGAGTCTGTGATGAATATAAAATATTTAAATTAGTACGAATCAGTACATTTTGTTTAACTGGCGCTCATGATAGAGCCAGCCAAACTGGCCATTCCCTATACAACTATCATAGATGATACCTTTATCCATTATGGTTAATTGTATCAAATCCGTAGTCTAAATTTGTTATCAGCTATTTGAATAAACGTTTTAATTCCATGATACACGGACAAAAAACTGAATTCGTTTGTTTTCTAGAGGAATGGTTGTCTTTCTTAAACGAATGCATCCCGTATGATGTGATCACAATACGCAGTTTGGCGCTAAAGGCTCTGCCGGTTCTACTTGAAGAGTATTATAGTGACTCATCGAAAATTTCGAGGCAGAAGGAAATAGTCGATGGTTACTTGAAGCATATATTGAGTATAAATATACAGGTAATAGTGAAATAAATTGAATTCAAATTATCTAATATGGTTGTAAATTGAATCGGTGATTGTTGAAAGGGTACTAAGTCCATTTTTCATTGAAATTGTATTTGATATGGATTTCTATAACAAATTATATCCCCGACCGTTTGGTGTTGAACGTACTGAAAGTTGAAAGGTACTAAGTAGCGGACTTAGTTCCATTCAACTCTGAACAGGAGGTTGAAGATTAATAATTTGTCGTGTTTTTGCTTCATAAGTAGATACTTGTTTATCATTTGGTATGTTTGTAAGAATTATTGTTCATTTCTATGTGTTATTTCTCCAATAAAGTATATTAGTTTAATCATAACTACTTAATTTTGTTTTACTGATTGTTGAATGGAACTAAGTCCTTCCTTTAAAAAAATGATAAAAAATACAAAAAATTGGAAATAATAATAATTTCTCTGTAGATAAATGATTCCTCACCCATTTACTTTTATTACGCTGACTGCATGTATCAATGAAATGAAATAAATAACTTTTAAATATATTTTTTCAATTTACTCAAAACTTTCATTTTTGGACTTAGTACCCTTTCAACAATCACCGATTCAATTGTAACGAAAATGTTTCTCATTATTGTTGTATTACTGATTCGTTTATATACTTTGATTGATTTTCTCACTTATTATCACTAAGATGATGCATCTTCAGTAATTCGTATATAATGTTTAGGTTAACAGAATGGGCCACGCCTTAGCTTTGGGATCTCTGCCTAAGTTTATGCTGAAAGACAACCTGGAAACTATCGTAGATGCGCTCATAGAGACCTCTGTCATAACCCCTCCTACATTGAAGTGGGCGGAGGCCAGAAGGGACTGCGTCAAAGCTTTATCTAGTATAGCCACGACTTTAGGCGATGATATAGAGAAAGGTGAGAATTTTGGTTATGTTACACTTTTGAATGCGTTGTTGTTTTCTCGACTGAATTCTGCATTTTCGGCCTGAACAGTGAATTTTTGGTTCCCAATATCTTTGGCGTAGGGCGCTATGGGTCGTTATCCCTATAGTATTACGGCCGCGATATGAATTGGGGAACAATAAGAAATATAACTGAGATTGAATTCTCGCACATCACTTGGTGAAACATCATAAAGAATAAAGTATAAACTTTAAAATAAAAATACTTGGCTTATGTTTCACAATATAGAAAATATTTGGATACTGTATTTAACAGTAACGAAAAGTTGACATGTTTCGAGTTATGAACTCATTATCAAGACTGACTACAGGAATTTTTTTTTTTAAATCGAGGTGAAAACTTCAAAAGCGATACCGGTTGCGAACCCGGCCTGTGTGGGATTCAATAGTTGATATATATATATATATATATATATATATATATATATATATATATATATATATATATATATATATATATATATATATATATATATATATATCAACATTGCCTACCCACTAAAAACACCTCTGTTCTTTCGGTTTCCGGGCATAAGCCTACTAAACCTCCAGTCTCACACTTAGATTAGGACTCTCGTGCTGCGGTCAGCACTAGAACCTGTTCCCTTCCTTGTGTCTATATTTCAAGACCCAAGTGTATATCTCTCTGCGTCGCGTCGCATTAATTTTGAAATCAAGTAAACATACCTGACGACTGCCCGTGGCATTCTCTGTCGACTGGAAGTATGTTCGCTTCATCCCAGGTTGGTTCGAACTTGAACAATGCTCATCACTCCGACCTCGAGATCCAACATCCATTTTCACACTCGTCGTCTGCAATGGCCATTACTCCGACATCGAGATCCAATATCCATCTTCACTCTCGTCGTCTGCAACGAGCATCATTCGTCTTCGAACCTGACGATCCGCTTCCATCCCACCGTGCCGTCCTCTGTTGGGCGCTGCTCCTTACTAGCGAACCAATGAAGAACGTGTCTGATGGACAATCTCTCAGCCCATCTAGGTCCTTCTTCACTCCTCGTCGTCTTCAGTTTCAGTCGCTTGCCGTCGAATTCACCGCTTTCCCAGGGCGATGCTGCTTCCTCGGTGGTCTGGTCTCGAATGACTACAGGAGAGTATTGCATCCTAATTTATAACACAGACAAAAGCAAAGGTGATACCTGAAAATCAATTTGTTCGTTTACAAGGGGTAGGTAATTGACTATTATGGGCGGAACTTATTTCGAGAATTTCAAGAAGGTCAAGGCGTTTTCCTTTGTTACCTGAATGTAACAATTTGGTTATGTTGAAATCCAGGAAGTGATTGAATTTTATACAATGTTCAGAGAAGGCAGTGGTATTTTTGTTTTGTAAAATTGACTTTTTATGTTCTTCAACACGAATATTTATATTCCTTCCTGTCTGTCCAATATAGAAAGCAGGACGTTCGTCGCAAAATATTTTGTAAATACCACTGTTTTCTCCGATGTTAGATTTTTCTTTATTATTGACCAAGAATGACTTCAAGTTTCTTTTATTTGTACAAATTCTTTTAACGTTATTTTTCGATAGTCTGTTACAAATTTTGCTACTCAAATTAGGCACATAATTTATTGGGAAGTATTTTTGTTCTTCATTAATAGTTTGCGTGGGGTATATTGAATGCAACAGATACTTTATTCGTTTTTTCCCAATGAGCTTGCCGATAAGACTTTCATTGTAACCGTTATTGATGGCTAATAATTTAATTGTATCAACTTCAGTTTGAAAATTTGTTTCCGATAATGGAATCGTGAACAACCTATGTATGAACGAAGGAAAAGCACCGAGTTTTATTTTAATGTGTTGGTTACTGTCGCTGTGAATTAAAGTATCTGTGAAGGTTGGCTTTCTATAAATGTTGAAAATAAGAGAATTCAAATTCCTAGCAATCTGAACGTCTAAGAAATTCAAGGTACCGTTTTCGTTTTCTACTTCTTTTGTAAATTGAATCGAGTTGTAGAAATTATTTATATATTTAAGGAAATTATCTAACTGCCTATCTGTACCGGTCCAAATACAAAAAATATTTTCTATATTGTGAAACATAAGCTAAGTGTTTTTATTTTAAAGTTTATACTTTATTCAATAAGAAATATGTTAATTAACTCCCAGTCGAGTGAACTGCGCTAAAGAGATCTAATAAGATCGAAACAGCTGTATGCAGATCCTGAGTCCGGGTGGTTTGACATTTTCCATAATTCACTTGCATTGCGAATCCAGATCTCGCGTCGTGAAGTACCCAGCTCCCTTGGTAAATTTTTTAATAATTTTAATTTATTGAATATTTTCTCCTTGTTCACTTTATGTTTTAAATGAAATACTAGGGTCATCAAGTATATTATGCATTAATTGATAAGAAAATATTTACTCAAATGGTTTGTAACCACTCTCCCTTTAAAGATATATGCCCGAGCTAGCTAGGAGATTGGTAATACATATATAGGTTCTAGTTCTAGTTAGTTTTCAGAAATAACAACAAGATAAAATGAAGGTATTTACTACTTTCTTATTACAATAAGACTTATCTGTGTTTATTTATTTAATTTTCTAACGACGTTCTATATTCTATGTGGATTGTACTCCTTTGATTGCCTAATTTTCGTCCCTAGATTCTTGGTGGTTCTAGTATCGGTTGTATCGTAGCTTCAGTAGAATATGGTTCCAGTCAAGGTGGTTTTTAGTTCCAATTGAAAAGCTTTCTAGCTCCAGCCAAGGTTATCTTTTGAACTCCAGCCAAGGTTATCTTTTAAACTCCAGCCAAGGTTATCTTTTAAAATCCAGCCAAGGTGATCTTTTAAACTCCAGCCAAGGTGACTAAAATAATTCGGGGAAAATCAACATACAATCTCAAACTTAAAATCTTCCACGAGTCTCTGTAGGGTATCGATGGCCAATTCAAATTAACATTTAGATTTATCTCAAGCAAAGATGCTAAGAAAGACAGTATATGTTCCAACATTAAACTGAACATAAGATATGACCACGTGAAATTTGCCATCGTTAGCCTACAAAAATCTTGTGTCGAATTGAGAGAGTGAAATAAGAAGATAAATTAAAAATATTTTAAATTAAGAAATGTAAGATGATTATTTCAATATTGAAAGATAAATGATTTAATATAGATAAATAAAAAAATGAAATGGCGGAAAATGAAACAAGGAATCAATTCAGATTTTCAAGATAATGCATTTATACGAAATAATTAGATTTCTTCTCATAACTTACCGTCTATCAGACGCCACAGATACTTAATAAATTTTAATAAACTTTAATAAAATATTCGTTTAATAGATATGAATATAATTTTAATATCTAACGATGTGGTATCTTCAACCGATGCTTGGGAAAAAAGAGATGTTATACGTGCACGTGCAAATAAGACGCTATCTAGATATTCTCGTCATACGCAAGTCATTCCAAACTGCGCGATTCTATTATTCATAGATGAAACAAAAGTGAGGCATCATCTGACAGCGAGAATCACAGTACCTCGATGCAGAATTCAGTGGCGACGGTTAAGCGGGGAATTGACTCGTTACAAGTTTCGTCAGATATGTGTTAATTATATTAATCAATTTATGTTCGAACTTTGCACATTTCAGATCTACCGGAAAAGTCAGTTGACAATATATTAAACACATTTTTGGAAGGATTGAAAGATTATACTCAAGATAAGAGGGGCGACATTGGCGCTTGGATGCGCGAAGCGTCCATGATCGGATTGCAGAATTTGATCCTTCTCTTGACAGATCGAAAATCAAGGTATCTCAAGCCGGAGCTGATTATCAAGGCATTATCAAATATAGGTCAGCAGGCTGTGGAGAAGATTGACAGAACTAGAGCTCTGGCAGGAAAAGTATTCTACAGTTTCATACACCAGTGAGTATACAGGCTGAACCGCGAAGATGGTTTTAATAGTTATTTATTTACCAAGTGCGAAGGCCTTTGGCCCGAGGGACGAATGTTGCCGATGGGCGTTAGGATCTAGTAACGCACGTGGTGCATACAGGATTTTATTTTTCGCGAAAAAATTATTTTATTATAATGAAAAATCGATTTTAAAATCGGTTCATTGCTCCTGTACTTTCCATTTTCCTTCTCATAGTAGGCATGTCATTTGTTGATATTTTGACGTTTGTGAATATTTTTGTCATCATATTTAGTGAATGTCATTGCTGCTTTCTTTGTGTAGTCTTATAGAACAAATGGAAATGAAAGTGAATTTACCCAAGAATATCAAAGAAAATGCAGCCAAAGCTGCGAATAATTCATTGCCGGAGAAATCCAGAGTCGTATACGACAAGGATTATGAAGTATTAATCAATGGAAGTTGCTTCATTTCTCCTCGTACAATGAGCGGGCGTTATGATCCATAACGGCCTAGGGCATAATGAGAGTATTTATAGCAACCGTATCTAAGGTAAAATCAGCAACTAATATACAAGGGAAAAATAAAATATTATACGATGATTCATCCCAAACAGCATTTTCAGTCGTGTATTGTTTCGTCCCCAACATTTGGAGTACAACGAAAGGGAAAGCCTAGAGCTGATCCATAATTTTCTTTTTTCTCACAGCTGACATTTTCGCATCACTAAACAACAACATACTATTCGAACATCAAGAAGTCTCTATAGAGTGACGGTTACTTTAGAGTTTTTTTTTAAAGTAATTGGAACTTTGTTTCAATTTTGAGGAAGAGTGGAAAGTAAAAATTACTGTGAAGTAGTTTTCGTGAGTAGCGAGATATTTAATTTTACCCTAAATATTACTAGTGTTCTTTCGTACTGATACAACTGATCTGATTGAAGTGAAAGATATTTTGCAATCACAACACATTCATTCATACACAAATTTTGAGGTTAACTTTGCCAATGTAATATAACTGATGGAAGATATTCTGCATTTAGAATAATTACTTCGATCACTTTTAAGTTGTGGAGGGGGGAACTGATTGAAAACTAAAGAACGACCGTTTAAACTGATCTATCTGATTTTATTTACATAGATCACTTTGTTCAGTACGAAAGAACTCTACTATTACCACATAGTTCCATCACTTTGAAGGAATTTCAAAAGTAGCAACGACGCCATAGTTACTTTTAACGCCACCATAAAGTTATAAAAACTTTGAAGTGATATACGAGTAACAAGACAAAGTTACTGGGACTAGCGAATGTAAGTTTAAAGTCTTTGAGACTTATTTTACATAGTGACAATCAGTTTTTAGAAACATGAAAAGCTAGTTAGAAGTACTGAAACTTTTAAGTTCCAAATTATAGTGATAATAACTACAGAATTACTAAAAATGTCTAAATAAAAGTAGGAAAACCTATAAAGTTGTTTTTTAGTGATAATTACGTAACAGCGACCTATTCGAAGTTCCGAACTCAGTTTTCGCTACTTGATGCTGCTTGGGATGGTTTTCGAAACTATACCGTCGATTAATCCTTCAAAAGCAAACAGCTTTTGAGTTATTATATTTTGTTAAGGAGCAAGCAATGTGCTAGAAACAGCACATTGATCGAAAAACGTCTTTAACAGAGATTTCAGTTCATTATTAATTAGCCGAGTGGAAAATATTTCAGAGATAGCAATTTTGGTTTTGAAATTTAAATTATGATTTTTTGTACTAGAATCTGTTGAAAATCTAAGATCAAATATGTCGCAGTATAGTATAAAACATTATATTTCTATTTACTTACTCTCAAGTAAGTTGTTATATGGAAAAGAAGCTGTGATTGCCTTTTAATAAAACTCATTACTTTGAATAAACTAAATAAACCTTTTTATTTATGTTCGATCAAAATTTCCACGTAACATAAATCAGTTTCGTGAATTAATCGAATAATCACTTCAGCTTGGACGATAACTACTCTAATAACGTGAACTTTGACAGTTGCTTTCTCATTATTACAGTGAGAATCGCGTTCCGTACATCCCCCACCACGAAGATATTATGATAATTTTCCCGAAGGAGGAGTGCGACGACCTGAACTGGAATTCGGCGAGTTGCACGTTCTCAAAATTTGTCCAGCTCTTGAAATATTCCGAGTTCACTTACAACCTGTTCCTAGGCTTGATATGCAGTATAGGAGGGCTTACAGAAACTCTGGTAAGGATTTGGAAAGCACAAATTGCATTCAAGGCAACGTGGTGACGTATTGCTCAAAAAGTGATATGATTACATCGAACATCGAAACCTAACCTAACCTTTTAAAATTAACATTGGAATTATATATATATATATATATATATATATATATATATATAATATATATATATATATACATATATATATATATATATATATATATATATATATATATAAATATATATATATATATATATATATATATATATATATATATATATATATATATATATATATATATATATCTCTCACAATATACAAAACACACTACTCAAACACTCTCTCTCTATATAGAAAATAAATATATATATATATATATATATATATATATATATATATATATATATATATATATATATATATATATATATATATATATATATATATATATATATATATATATATATATATATATATATATATATATCGGTTTGCCATACTTTTGGTGGGTGAAACCGTAACACTTTAATATGAGATGGTCTTACCGAAGGGGGTTCCATACCCCCCCTCCCCAGTAGAGCGGAGTCTTCCCCTGGAAAAATTTTTAAAAATCGGTGGCAAAATAGTCAGTTTCAGGCCTTTTTTTAAGCCTTTCAAGTGGCAGGAGGAGGGAATCTCGAACCCTCAATTGTTTGTTCTACACATATTTCAAAAATAAAAGATTAATTTTCGCTACTTGGAAATAAATATTTTTTCCTTTTTAATTATAATTTTCAAAATAAAGAAGTGTTAATGATTTTTTTGTAAAATTACAACTTTTTGTCTAACTAAAAAAGTTTATAAGAATTTTTTTGTCAAACTAAAACCACTAGGTAGCGCTCACGCTTCTCATAGACCTGTTATAATAAAAATACTCACAGCCATTATTCCTACTTTTTACATCTTAAACCGGGGCGGGACACTGGGACAACAGCAAGATACCGGGACCTATGGCAAGTAATATATATATATATATATATATATATATATATATATATATATATATATATATATATATATATATATATATATATATATATATATAATTGAACTAAGTTGAGTTCAGTGTTCCTGGGCCTAATTGTCGACTGTATTTGGTGTAGAATGCTCATTTGGAGTATATTATCGAATAAACTAAATACCTAATTTTCATATATAACTGAACTTAGCTGAGTTCAGTGTTGTGAATTCTTGGGCATAATTTTTGAATGTAATTTGGTGTGGAAATGGCATTTGGAGTATATTATAAAAAAACTTAATACCTAATTTTCATATTTGCTAGACTTCAAAAGATGACATCCTTTTTGATATACATACTATGCCTTTTCTCATAATGTTTGTTTATGACAATATTTCAAGAGACGGAACCTATATCAGCAACTTGAATTTATTGCAAAGTTTGCGGAATAAACTTTTTAAATTTATTAATAAAAATGAAAAAATGCTTTTTGGATCAATTATCCTGTGAATTGGCATCTCACTGTTGGACAAGAAATAGGAGTTTACAATTTCCTTGAGTGAAAACTATAAGCAATAAACTGAGTTATGTGACGGCTAGCTAATCATGCATTCAATTAACTACCTAATGTGATGAAAACTCTAAACTCTAAATCATTGAAAGTATGTTTAGAGACGTAACTTTATAAAGAAATAAAAAAACTAACTTTTTAATATGATTGCCTCATTCAGAGGAAAAAATATAGAATGGCAATTTCAGAAGTTTACCCACTTATATCCGAGAAAAGTAGAGTATTTAACAGTTTAACATACTTGGGCAAACCTTCCAAAAACCTGAAATTTTTTTTTCATAAACAAAATTTCAAAACTTCATATAAAACCAATAATACCATTGGAAAATTGATTAAATTTAACAGTTTAACATACTTGGGCAAACCTTCCAAAAACCTGAAATTGTTTTTTCATAAACAAAATTTCAAAACTTCATTTAAAACCAATAATACCATTGAAAAATTTATTAAAAACAACAAATCAAAAATTCATAGAGATAAACGTACTGGTGTTTATAGACTCGACTGTAACGATTGTGAAAAATTCTATATAGGACGTACAATTAGAAATTTCGAAACCCGAATACACGAACACCAACGTAGCTATATTAAGCAGAAACCTGACTCTAATTATGAGTGCCATCTAATTCAAGAAAACCATACCTTTTAATAATAATACTCTTTATTGCACCTAAGAATTACATAAAAAATAAGTACAAAAGGTGGAAGTTCAGCTATAGCTGTTCTACCACTACCACCAAAACGAAACAATCACTGTATACAATCAATCTGAAAATTCAGACATTTTTCTTTAAGGTTGAATGTATTGATATTAATACAGTTATTAAAAAGATCCAGATTATCATTTAGAATCTTCACAGCCCTTCAAGAGAAAGCCCTTTCAAACTTGTATGGTATATCAAAACTACTACTACTACGTACATTCACACAATGACATAGTTCTCTCTTAACCAGGAGTTCATTCAAGTTTGAGGGACTCTCTGAACTCAATATTTTATGTATAACAGCTGCAAATTGACATGGAAACACTAACTCATATTTCAGGATTTTATGACTATTATAATGTGGAGTAACATGTTCTTTTCGTTCTATGTTGAATGAGTATCTGAGGCAACAATTTTGCATTTTTTGTATCAAATTTCTAGCGTAAGTTGTAGCAAATGAGTAGTAAACACAACTACAGTAACCAAAGGATGACATGATTAAACTTGTAACTAAATTCCACTTAATATGACTAGACAAGTACTGCTTAAACCTATAGATTGATTTAAGTTTTACATATGCTAATTTAAGTAAGTTACAAATATGGCTTTCAAATTTGAGCTCATTATCTATAACTACTCCCAGACTTTTAACTGCATCCTTAAAATAAATCACAGTTCCATTTACATTAATATCACAGGTTTTTAAATTTATTGCTTTTAAGTGTGTATTTCTATTTCCTATACATATCACTTCTGTTTTTGATGGATTTAATTTCGAACCATTTCTTTGGGACCAGAGTACTATAGAGTTCAATTCATCATTAATCACTTGTATAGAAGTGTTAACTTCTTGAGGTAAGAAGGGCAAATAAAGCTGAGTGTCATCAGCATACTGATGAATTTTACAATGGGTCAAAACATCAACCATATCTGTCACAAATATTGTAAATAATATAGGTCCTAGGATGCTTCCTTGAGGTACACCTTTTCTTATATGCTGTAATGACGAGCTGGTACTGTTGACCTCAACATATTGATACCGGTCACGAAGGTAACTGCAAAACCAGTTCACCGTTGAAGGATGAAATGAATAGAATTGTAGCTTAGCCTCTTAATCTTAGCCTTTAATCACAATTATAATATATTACAATTAGAAAATAGTCTCCATAAAACCAACTGTTGGGAATCCCTATACATCAATAAATATAAAAATTCCGGAAAACTAGTTAACGACCAGATTGAAGTAAACCCTTCTCCTCTCCTTAATCTGTTCAATGTACCTACTAATAGCTCTGAATGAATTGCTTATTGTTATTTAGTTTCTCTAGGAACCCCTCTGTTATATTCAATTTTCGTATAAATAGATTGTTTTGTAATACCATAATTTAGTACGAGATGAAGTCAATGTTACGACGAAATGCGTTTACTCAATAGATTTTTATTCCAACCTGTGAAAAGTTAGTTTTTTTTTATTTCTTTATAAAGTTATGAATATGAACTTTCACCAAGTAAATGCCAATTCAATTCAACAATTATTAGTGTTGGGAGTTTTGATCTAAATTTTGTATGAATTGCTCACTTGGTTTTTCTTAAATATCTTATAGTTAAAATAATTTTCCAGTTGTGAGTTATTATTATTAAGTAAGTTATACTACATGTACATGTCCACGTACAGGGAACTTGTTTTCCTTCGAAATGCTACCTTTTTATTTTATAATTTCTATCTTAAGTGTAACGGAAAAGTATAATCATAATTTCAACTTTTTAAGGTGAAATACTCGTCTTCCTCCCTTTTCACTTATCTCAAGGTGGAAAAGAAACACAAGGGGGCGGGAGAAATCAACAGGCTGTGTGATACAATCTATCAGATTTTCGCCGATCACCAGAAGAACGACCGAATTATCATTCCCATGTTCAGGTTCCTGGATAAGCTCTTTGAGTCCGGATGCATTGATTGCATCATACAGGATAAGGAAACCGATTTCGCCGCGAGAGTGATGAAGCTCATACAGATGGAGATATCGGGCTGTAGAGATATTTACAAACTGATGGACGGGGCTAACACGTTGTGTCAGTTCATTCAGGTGAGAATATGCGGCACCGCTGCCAAAAAGTTAGAATTAATTAGAAACTAGGTTATGATATATTGCGTAATGAAATGGGATGTCCCTCACGGTGCACCAGCTTTTATACCCCACACCTTGTTTCACTCTACGTGAATTTTTTACACATTAATTACATTTTTATTACACCTATTCCCAAATTTATTACAGTTGCAGAACTCAAGTTATGAGGGTGTGGTGTAGAATTAGTCTAAAGCTGCATACCATATTAATTATTTTTGATTCAGAACTTTTCTGTGATTAATTACAATTAATTGCAATAAATTACAATTAATTGCAATAAATTACAACCATTTCCGGCCACACTACAATTCCACAATTTCAAAAAATAGTTGGCGCATTTAAAAATTAAGACAATAACAAATAAATATAAGGATATTTTTTTATTACAATAGCCCACTCGGTTTTATGGATACAAAAAATAGTCAGCAGGATTAAGAAAATAATAACAGAGAAGCTGCAAGTATGTGGGGTGGTGTAATAATTGATAAGAATTCTCACGAGACAAAAATCAATAGAATTATCGAAAATATGATAGAAATACAGGGTTCTCAATTTATTACAATAGCCTACTCGGTTTTATCGATACAAAAAACATCACGATCAAGAAAATATTAAAAATGAAGCTGCAAGTAAGTGGGGTAGTGTAATAATTCATAATAATTCTCACGGGACCAGAAATTATAGAATTATCGAAAATAAGATACTACAGGTTTTAAATTTATTACAATAGCCCACTCAGATTAAACGATACGAAAAAAGGTCAGCAGGACTGAGAAAATAATAAAAAAGAAGCTGCAAGTGAGTAGGGTAGTGTAATAATTGATAAGAATTCTCACGAGACAAAAATCAATAGAATTATCGAAAATAAGATAGAAATACAGGGTTCTCAATTTATTACAATAGCCTACTCGGTTTTATCGATACAAAAAACATCACGATCAAGAAAATATTAAAAATGAAGCTGCAAGTAAGTGGGGTAGTGTAATAATTCATAATAATTCTCACGGGACCAGAAATTATAGAATTATCGAAAATAAGATACTACAGGTTTTAAATTTATTACAATAGCCCACTCAGATTTAACGATACGAAAAAAGGTCAGCAGGACTGAGAAAATAATAAAAAAGAAGCTGCAAGTGAGTAGGGTAGTGTAATAATTGATAAGAATTCTCACGAGACAAAAATCAATAGAATTATCGAAAATAAGATAGAAATACAGGGTTCTCAATTTATTACAATAGCCTACTCGGTTTTATCGATACAAAAAACATCACGATCAAGAAAATATTAAAAATGAAGCTGCAAGTAAGTGGGGTAGTGTAATAATTCATAATAATTCTCACGGGACCAGAAATTATAGAATTATCGAAAATAAGATACTACAGGTTTTAAATTTATTACAATAGCCCACTCAGATTAAACGATACGAAAAAAGGTCAGCAGGACTGAGAAAATAATAAAAAAGAAGCTGCAAGTGAGTAGGGTAGTGTAATAATTGATAAGAATTCTCACGAGACAGAAATCAATAGAATTATCGAAAATAAGATAGAAATACAGGGTTCTCAATTTATTACAATAGCCTACTCGGTTTTATCGATACAAAAAACATCACGATCAAGAAAATATTAAAAATGAAGCTGCAAGTAAATGGGGTAGTGTAATAATTCATAATAATTCTCACGGCACCAGAAATTATAGAATTATCGAAAATAAGATACTACAGGTTTTAAATTTATTACAATAGCCCACTCAGATTTAACGATACGAAAAAAGGTCAGCAGGACTGAGAAAATAATAAAAAAGAAGCTGCAAGTGAGTAGGGTAGTGTAATAATTGATAACAATTTTCACGAGACAAAAAATAATAGAATTATCGAAAATAAGATAGAAATACAGAGTTTTCAATTTATTACACTACCCCACTCACCTGCAGCTTTTTTATTATTGTCCCAGTCCTGCTGACCATTTTTCACCGAGTGGGCTATTGTAATAAATTGAAAACCTTGTATTTCTATCTCATTTTCGATAATTCTATTATTTTTTATCTCGGGAAAATTCTTATCAATTATTACACTACCCCACTCACTTGCAGCTTCATTTTCATTATTTTCCTAATCGTGCTGATCTTTTTTTTTATCGATAAAACCAAGTGGGCTATTGTAATAAATTGAAAACCCTGTATTTTCATCTTATTTTCGATAATTCTATAATTTTTTTTCTCGTGAAAATTCTTATCAATTATTATACTACCGCACCCACTGCAGCTCCCTTTTTATTATTTTCTCAGTTCTGCTGACCATTTTTTTTTATCAATAAAACCGAGTGGGTTATTGTAATAAATTGAAAATCCTGTATTTCTATTTTATTTTCGATAATTCTATAATTTTTTGTCTCGTGAAAATTCTTATAAATTATTACACTACCCCACTCACTTGCAGCTTCATTTTCATTATTTTCTTAATCGTGCTGACCTTTTTTACTATCGATAAAACCGAGTGAGCTATTGTAATAAATTGAAAACTTCTTTTTTTTTTTTTTTAAGAGGTGGGACGTGTGCCCTCTCACACGGGCCCGACCTCCGTACAATTTTGGCTTCGTCAACTTGAACATTTAGCCATCAATTTACTATAATGAGGGGAACCACTTAAATCCGGACGCATACAAACACCCAGGAACACGGTGGGAATCGAACCCACCAACTCCGTCAACGAAGACGGCATAGCTTTACCTATACCGCTCAGCCACGGAGCCTCCCACTTGCAGCTTCTTTCTTATTATTTTCTTAATCTTGCTGACCATTTTTTGTATCCACAAAACCGAGTATCGTAATAAATGAATTTCCTTATATCTATTTGTTATTGTCATAATTTTTCGATGCGCTACCTATTTTTCGGAATTGTGGAATTGTAATGAGGCCGGAAATGGTTGTAATTTATTGTAATTAATTGTAATTAATCACAGAAAAGTTCTGAATCAAAAATAATTAATATGGTATGCAGCTTTAGACTAATTCTACACCACACCCTCATAACTTGAGTTCTGCAACTGTAATAAATTTGGGAATAGGTGTAATAAATTGTAATTAATGTGTAAAAAATTCACGTGAAGTGAAATAGGGTGTGGGATATAAAAGCTGGTGCACCGTGAGGGACATTGAAATGGGGCGTTGGTTACGTATTCTTAACTCTAGCTCCAATTCGCTCGGCTCCGCTTCTCCCCAAATAATTCCTCCGTGATACATTCCAATCAAATTTAATCATTGCTTCTGATAATTCAAAGTGTTAAATAACAATTCTGTCGTTTTTAGAATTATTAAATAGGCAAAATTATTTTAATGCGTTATAATTTTTTGTCGATAACTTGTTGCATAATTACAAAGAGTGTCAGTTTGACAGTTTAAATGATCCGATCGCGAAGCGGGAGGATGATTCTGTCAATAGGAAGTTTGAGATGTATTTATTTTGAAGTACGCATTGTATTTGATACGATTATTTGTTGAGTATATTAAGTAAAAATCTCCGAATCGACTCAATTCTGAACAGATATTGATAAACGTCAAAATTTGACGGTCCTGTCAGTTTTCGATTGGTAGAGCTACTCTATGTATAATCAGGTATTATCGAAATTATACAAGGTAACTTAACTAAATGATCGTTCTGATTGGTTGAAAATTATACGTCAAAAATAATCAGTTATAATATTACAAGAGTATCAAAAATAATCGATTATACTTCCGAGTCACGAGACGTATTTTGCGAAACATCCACGAGAGCGCAGCTCGAGTGATGTTTTAAGAAAATACGTCGGGGTCAGTATATAACGATTATTTTCGATTGCTCGAGTGGCATTCGTTACGATTATATAACTCTTCTTCTGAGTGTGCCTATCCGTTCCGGATGCTGGCGACAAGCAAGGCAATTTTTACTGGCTGCTGCTCTAAACAGTCCTCGTGTAGATAGAGAAAACCAAGCTCTAAGGTTTCTCAACCAGGAGATTCTGCGTCTTCCTGGTCCCCTTCTACCAAGAACCTTTCCCTGGAGTATTACTTGTAGCAGGCCGTATCTCTTTTGGTTCCTCATTATGTGTCCGAAATATTCTAATTTGCGCACCTTAATTATGTCCACTAATTCGGTCTCTTTTTGAAGCATTTCTAGAACTGTCCTATTGGAAACGTGATCAACCCAGGAGATTCTAAGGATTCGTCTGTATAGCCACATCTCAAAGGCCTCAAGTTTTTTTGTGGACGCTTCCGTCAAGGTCCAGGACTCGGCACCATACAGGAGCACTGACCAGACATAGCACTTAAGCAGTCTCAGTTTCGTGCGCAAATTAAGGTCTCTGCTTCGAAATAGATTTCCCATTTTAACGAAAGTGGCCCTTGCTTTTTCTATGCGGCATTTTATTTCTACAGAATGATCCCATTGCTCATTGATCTTAGTACCCAAAAATGTGTAACTAGTTACTCTTTCAATTTGTTGGTTATTAATCAGCAGTTGGCCGGGCTGTATGTTGTGTTTACTAATTACCATAAATTTGGTTTTCTTGGTATTAAGAGATAATCCGTATTCAGAACTAGCGTCAACCACACGATTCATCAATTCCTGGAGACCCTATAGAGAATCAGCGAACACAACGGTATCGTCCGCGTAACGTATGTTGTTTAGTCTCTCTCCATTAATTAACACTCCAGCGTGTGTGTTTTCTAGTGCCATGCTAAATATATGCTCTGAGTACAGATTAAATAAAGTGGGTGACAAAACACATCCCTGTCTAACACCGCGTCTTATATTTATATCCTCTGAGTAATCACCCTCGACTCTGATATTTACTGTTTGGTGCCAGTACAGATTTATTATAAGACGTAAATCCTTCTCGTCGAGCCTCTATCATTTTATTATGCTGGACTTTATCGAAGGCCTTTTGATAGTCTATCAGACAGATGTACACGCCACAGCCAACATCCCAACAGCGCTGAAACAGAACCTGAATTGCGAATAGAGCTTCTCTAGTACCCAGAGCTTCTCTGAACCCGAATTGTGTGTTCGATATATTTTCCTCGCATTTGTTATATATTCGTTTATGGATTATTTTCAGAAACAATTTGAGGAGGTGGCTCATGAGGCTAATTAGCCTGTAATCTTCGCATTGTTTGGCACTGTTTTTTTTGGGTATAGGAATAAATGTGGACTTCAACCAGTCTCGAGGAATATCTCCGGTGTTTGGTTAAAAAATTTTTATATAAGGTCAGCCACCTTATTCCGTCTTCGTCCAGCAGTTTCAGAAACTCGGCATGAAGGTCATCCGGTCCCGGAGCCTTTCCATCCTTCATTTATATAACTCATGTACGAATAAACCAATAGAATCCGTGAATTTTGCATAACTACTGCGTATTGATAAGTGAATATACCCTTGACGACGTGATATCATTTTGGTGTTTCGCCTCGTGTCAAAATGTGAATGTTTTCATATTGACGATGTTTTGATGTTTGTCAAAAAAAATTAATATTTTTTATTCGTTGTATAATCGCAACGAATACCACTCGAGCAATCGAAAATAATCCTTATACTGACCTCGTCACTCGACTTTTTTCCTAAAACATCACTCGAGCTGCGCTCTCGTGGATGTTTCGCAAAATACGTCTCGTGACTCGGAAGTATAATCGATTATTTTCGATTGCTCGAGTGGTATTCGTTACGATTATATAAAGAATAATAGTATATTATTCAACGAGCACAAAATGATTGCTATTTTTAATTGTAATTTTGTGCGAGTAGAATACTATACTTTGTCCACGACTTCCTCGAAAAAATTAGTAATAATCTGCATTTTCAACAATAAAAATAGTTATCAAAAGCGTTGACATAACATTTTATGTGTTCACTGAAAACTGGATACTCACGTAAACGTCAACTATTTCACTTGACATCGATTCCATTCCTTTCTTTCACTCTGATAAAAATGAAATAGATAATTTATTAGAGTAAATATTCAATAAGTTGGGCATTATATTAAATATTAGTTTAATAATTTGCCTGAAAGTTATCTTAGTTACATAAAACCTAAAAATCTAATAACAATACTATCCTAACAATGTGAATGATAGTCCCAAGTTTGGACATACGTTTTGAGTGTGACGTCATGCAGTGTATAATAAACCATTATACACACTAGTGAATAATAGGTATAATAATAAATGCAGGGAGTACACGTATAATGAATGATTTATAGTACAGTCGTGGACAAAACATATTAATTTTCTTCGATAAACGTCAAAACATCGTCAATATGTAAACATTCACATTTTGACACGAGGCGAAACACCAAAACGATATCACGTCGTCAAGGGTATATTCACTTATCAATACGCGGTAGTTATGCAAAATTCACGGATTATATTGGCTTATTCATACATGAGTTGTATAATCATATAAATTCTTCCGATCAACTGATATGAATAATTATACTTATTAATTACTTTGCGAGATCTACTATCTTTGTTCATTCATATTTTACAGATACAGGGCCAAGTTTGCGAGGTAGCCCTTGTCCAATTGAGCATAATGCTGTGTCATCGACAATCTTACATTAGGAGATCTACCGCAACAAGACTTTATGAATCTCTTCTAGTACATGGGGATTCGAGTACCATCGATCCTGATAATTTGGATAAGATCTTGCAGCTGTTAAGCGATACAAACTGGGAGGAGCCAGTTGAGGTAGTCAAACCGATCAGAAATGAGTTGTGTAAATTGATGGGAGTCAGGGTTCCAACCCCGAAAGTCAAACCAACTCAAACAGCCACTAATTGAAAGTTTGATATAATTATGAGCTTTAATCAATTTTTCTCAAAGTTATTTATGATATTTTGTATGAGTTTTTTACACTAATTGAAAGAATATATTTCTTAACAAAAATTAAATAATTAACTAAAACGTATTGATTTATTCGTCCAACGTAATTTTATTTAGTATACTTTAAGTATACATTGAAAAATGTATACTTAAAAGAATAAAACAGTTATGTAGCTTATTTATTGGAATAATTTTAAAGTTTAATTCAGCAGATAATTCATTAAAATATTCCACTCATGAAGTGTTTGATGCATTATAAAACTTTGTTGAAAAAAATCAGTCTGCTCAATAAGCTGGTATATGACCTACCTGGGTAAAACTGGTACTGCACGTACAGGTAAGTCGTAAAAAAATTCGCCCAAAAAAAGTTTCTGATTCAAATAATAAAAATGACTATTGACGTCGTTGAAAACAAAATTATAAAAATGGGTGAATACGAATTTGAGGAAGTCGAAAAGTTCAAATAGCTGGGGGTTACGATCAGCAGTAACGGAGATCGGAGATCAGAAATAGAAGAAAAAATAATGGCAGTTAATAGGGCGTTCCATGCCAATAAGAAACTATTAAAGAGTAAATTATTAACAAGGGCCACTAAACTCAAAATTCATAACACAATGATAAGACCGGTTATGATGTATGGAGCAGAAACGATGACAATGACAAGAAGAGAAGAGGAGGAATTGAGAATAGTGGAACGAAAAATAATGAGAACAATCCTAGGACTAATAAAAGTTGATGACAATGAATACAGGCAATGGATGAACTATGAAATACTGAGGGAAATGAACGGCGAAGATATAGTGAAACGAATAAAGAAGCGAAGGATAGAATGGCTCGGCCATGTATGGAGAAGAGGAGAGGATGCAATGGTCTGCTCAGTGCTGTAGTAGGAACCAGGAGGTAGGAGAAGGCGAGGAAGACTCAGATCTAAGTGGCTGAAGGAAGTGGAGGAGGATTTAAGAACGATAGGTGTCGCTGGATGGAAGGAAGAAGCTAAGGACAGGACTCTATGGAAGAAAATAAGCGATAAATTATAGGCGTCCGAAATTAAGATCGTAGCGCCGGAACGGCTAATATCGGTACTAGAGCATGGGAGATTAGCTGTTTGTTTACATTGGTTGTAAAGGTATTTACGTTCATTTCGTTTTGAGTTTTCGAACGTTTATCGTCGTAATTTGTGTTTTTTTTGGACTTTGTATTTTCCTGTGATATATTGTGTTTGGATTGAGGACAATTTTATCTCTTTCTATCTTCAACAGTAGATAACCTACCTACATCAAGTTGAAATTTACACTGAGTTTTTATCATTGAACATGAAAATCAATAATAAAATAAAGTAGAGGACGAATAAATTAATTGGTTGAAGGAACTATGTATACCTCATGAAAAGGCTGTATGATAGAACACCTATTTATTTAAAAAATAAAAAAACTTTCAAAAGTTTCAAGAAAACATCTCTGACATGTCTACTTTCATTACGAACTCAAGAATTTTTGAGTATAATGGACAAAACTAAGTACTTACCAGCTAAACTGAAAGAAACAACATGAAATAAAAGAAGAATTAATATGAATACTCTGCTTGAATGGTTTGAACGTAATAAGTTATTATATTTTTTGAATTTTCCTGACGTATAACAGCTATTCTAAAAGTACAGTGGACTTCTGAGAGTCTGGTTTTTTTGATAGAATCTCTGTTTTCCTGATTATATAATTGAATATTTTAGTTTTTTCCTAGCTATAGAGTCCAGATTTATTTCATATTCTTGATGTTATGATAAACTGTTATTTTGGTTGTGCAAATAAACATCATTTGTTATTATTATTTTAATAGTATCTCTGGTTGTTACATGAAAGAAAATACAATAATCTAGAATCTCTGGATGATGTCCCAGGTTCAGATTCCGATAAAAGTGGAACATTTTTCGTTGGAATAGCATTAGACTTCAAAAACTACGTTTTCGGTTAGCTGAAAATTGCACATCATTAGTTGGTATAATTCTATATGGAAAAATCCACAAACTTACTGCAGGGAAAATAATTATTCTCAGTAAACTGTAAAGAACAACTCTCTCATGTTCAGACATTTTTTTCAATCTTCAAGTTATGAATCCACACCTTTCTTCTGTCCATCATTTCCTTGTTTCCCAACTTTGTTTGGAATGCAACTTTGAATTGTCCAGCTTTCGGAAAGGTATGTAAGCTATATTCGGTTTTTTTGCCCAATATGAACAATAGAATACACAACAATAGTGATTCATCTCTTCTGAACGTTTGTAAACGATCCAAAATACAATTAAAACTCGACAACTTCTCATATAAAATACACGTAAACAGATGAAAACAAAGCAATCTATCTCCCATGCTCTAGTAATATTCGACACCGGTAGGGGGCGTATCGCTTATTATAGCGATATATTCCCTATAGGAATGATGGGGATTGATCCACCCCAGAAAGCGGATCTAGAAAGCATTTATGCGGCCCAACCCCACATGGGGTGTTTAGCCATTTTTTATTATATTATCCGTCAGCTAATTTGATAAAAAGTTAAGAAAAAAATTGGCAGACACTTCTGAAGAAGATGACATAGGGACAAAGTAGCCCAAAGTAGTATTTTCAAAAAATCCAAAAATAAAATTTTACTGGACTAGTATTTAAATATTTTTGAATTATTATTGACTCCCGGAGAAACTGTCTGCCCTTTTGTGAGTATTTTTTTTTATTATATATAATAAACACGCTGTAAAAATAGCAGATTAAATCACTTATTTTGGAGTTTCTGAAAACACTACTTTGGGGTAGTTTGTCCCTATGTCAACGCCTTTAGAAGTGTCTGTCATTTTTTTTAAATTCTTCATCAACTTAGCTGACGGATAGTCATTATTATTATTTGAATCACTTTTTTTTGAGCGAATTTTTTACAACTTACCTGTATTGGCAGTATCAGGTATACCCAGGTAGGCCAGGCACAGTCATATACCTACCTGCTATTGATACTTTTCAACAAAGTTTCACGATGCATCAAACACGTCATGAACTCTCAGACTATTATCTTAATTTTAATTACATAGATTATTTTAATTAAATAAGAAATAGATATTAGCGGACATTTTTCAAGTTTTTCAAGAAAATTTAAAGCATGAATATTTGTTCAAATAATTCAAACATTATGGATTATAATATATAGTCTATTCATCAAGGAGCCGGTTATCAAAACTTATTCATTGTCATATTGGGATCTGACATGTCAGCTGGCGAACTCTGGCGGCCAGATGGATGAAGTTTTTATTTCCAACGTCAACATATACAATTGCATGACAAGTTTTTGATTTCTCACGAATGAGGTCGCAAAAGGAGAATAATGGAAAGTGTTAATTTTGCAAAAAGTAGAATCAGCAAGTTCAGAGGGTGTTGTGGCGTGAAAAATTGTAATTCTATGGCCCGGTTTTTCAATGCTCGGTTAAAGTGATTTAGCTTTCGGCTAATCGATAGGTAAAACGTTTTTCCACCTCTCATCTTGCGCTAACCTACTGCTATTCTATCGGGTAGAGTAACTATCACCTGAAAGTCTTTGTCAAATGGCTAACTGTAAGCTATCTTGCAGATGCATGCGCCCCGTAGGTTAACTACCCCGAACGGCCCGAACAGTCGAGTTTGTTCAACTGCTTTGTAACCAGTAACCTCATTTTCTATTTTGTTTTTTCTACGGAAGATGGAAGCATTTGATTTTTTAAGTGATGATGATGAAGAATAAATTAATAGACTTCATTGATTACCAAAGAAGGCCATACGTGGTCAGAGAAAGAAGTAATCCATTTGACTATTTTGATGAATTGGATTTTTTCACAAGATTTAAGTTAAGAAAAGAAACTGTTCTGAATATATTAGAACAAATTGAACAACAGATAGGGACCATAAAAGATAGGTAAATTATTTCAAACTCCAAAAATCTTTTTCCAAGTTTCTATTTTGTCCTTCCAAGTAGTAGAATCTGTTTTTTTTTATTCAATTCTTGCTTTGAAACCATTTGCAATTTTTAACAGTAACGATCTATCAGAAGGACTAAAGTTTGCCACTCTTTTCTTCTTCAATGCTTTTTTTTCATCCATTTTATTATAAAATAATCAACAATAACATAACAAAACATATATTTCCGAATTCGACAGCAAAAGGGGAACGACCAATCAGAAGTTCTCCCTGAAACATCAGTACTACCAACGTTAACAAATCGCTAGCTGACACTTTGCTAGCCTAAAGTCAAACATTCGAAGGAGAAACGCAATAGTTCTTAGTTGGAACTTTAGCTGATGGTTAAGCTTAACTTATAGTCAGCTAACTGTGAGTTTTAACCGAGCATTGAAAAACTGGGCCTATAGCATATACAAATGTAAGTATAAGCTTTCATCGGTTTCCGAAGCCAAACAAATATTTTGTATTAAAAGAAAATCATTTTGGAGAAAAGGAAAAGATTGATTTATTGAAGGTATGGAAAATCAATCTGAAAAAGAATCACACAACTACGAGAATGACAGCGTGTTCTTTGCATTTTACAAAAGAAAATTACATTCTTCCAGGTAATTGAGTTATATGTAAAAATGTAACTGATATATTTTTTTTTATATTTATATTTGTTGGGAAAAGAAAGACACTTTTTGATTTGCACAAACTTAATACATTGTTACGTAAGTTTCGCATCTACCAGGGCTTCAGAGAGTATCTGAAAAAGCACCAGGAGAGGAGAAACGTGCGTTACGATGTATTGAATTTGGTTATAATCTCTCCAAAACAAGTGTTTTTTTCACATAAATTTGGATTCATATCAAGCAACAGCCTCCAAAATTAAATTTTGAAGTTCATTTGTTTCTGTCCAAACTGTATGGGATATCCTACGCCAAACTAATATGCTGGTATTTTTGTCATTTTAACAATCACATAAAATCCATACAGTCCTAATCTATATTTATATATAATACAAGCCAAAAAATTGAATCCAGTCTACAGCAAAAACCGTATTTTTTAAATTTCTGAAATTTGGTGGGAAGTTAAGTCTAATCATGTAGATTCCCACTAAGACGGGGTTTTTTAAAATTCCGCCGTTAAGGGGTTGAAAAAGGGTAAAACGTGTTTTTTTATGTTTCTCGCAAAATAATGGACTTAGCGATCCCGTTCTTCCACTAAAATGTTAAGTAAAATTGACTCTAGAAAGTAGTTTCTCAGTTTTTTGAAATTCCATCATTTAGGGGTGCAAAAGGGGTAAGTCTGTTTTTTTTATATTGGCTATTTCCGGCAAAATAATCGACTTAGCGATTCCGTTCTTCCACTACAATGTTCCTTATAATTTTCTTAAAAAAACCATTTTCTGCATTTTTTGATGTATCATTTAGGGGTTGAAAGAGGGTGAAATGTGTTTTTCGTATATTGGCTATTTTTGGCTGATTCTCGCAAAATAATGGACTCAGCGATCCCGCTCTTTCACGAAAATGTTAAGTAAAATTAACTCTAGAAAGTAGTTTCTCAGTTTTTTGAAATTCCATCATTTAGGGGTGCAAAAGGGGTAAGTCTGTTTTTTTTATATTGGCTATTTCCGGCAAAATAATCGACTTGGCGATTCCGTTCTTCCACTACAATGTTCCTTATAATTTTCTTAAAAAACCATTTTCTGCATTTTTTGATGTTGTATCATTTAGGGGTTGAAAGAGGGTGAAATATGTTTTTCGTATATTGGCTATTTTTGGCTGATTCTCGCAAAATAATGGACTTAGCGATCCCGCTCTTTCACGAAAATGTTAAGTAAAATTAACTCTAGAAAGTAGTTTCTCAATTTTTTTAAATTCCATCATTTAGAGGAGCAAAAGGGGTAAGTCTGTTTTTTTTATATTGGCTATTTCCGGCAAAATAATCGACTTAGCGATTTCATTCGGCCACTTAAATGTTCCTTATAATTATCTTGAAAAACCATTTTCTCCATTTTTTAAAATTCGATCATTCAGGGGTTGAACGGGGGTGGAATAAATTCATACGTATACATATATGGATACGCGGGCGAAGCCGCGACGGGTCCCGCTAGTCACATATTATTTGGAGGAGAAAAAATAAAAATTAAAAGATTAAATTAAAAAATATTACATTTATTGCTCTGTCACACTGACAAATACAAAATGGTCATGTTTCAACATCTAATTTGAATAAATTGGATTGCATATACACATATCGTCCAATTGTTCGATTCACACGAATCGAACAATTGGACGAGCTTTCATCAAAATAAGTTTTTGACTTTTTATAACCAATGTGAAATTAATTGTCCAAACAACATAAGTATGATCTCAAAGCTTCACGAGTTTTAAATTACACTTCTTATCATCATAGACTAGTACAACATAAACGTTTGAAGAAAAATAAAAAGGAATTTTGAAATCAACGATTTGAAATTTATAAAAATTTTATTATAAATATTTATTTTTCTTACAAAAAATAATCACAATTTTTATTTGTACACTTTTAAAAGGTTTTTTGGTTAAACTTATACAAAAATCAAAAGGAGTATAAATTGGTAACTTTATACGTTGAGTATACTTAAGTTTAGTTTACGTTCATCGAATTGCATTGTAATTGTAAAATATCCCGCTAATAGTTACTAATGACTAGAATCTGATTTTTTAGGTTTAATGTTGAATTCTACTTCCGATTCCATCTCGTTTTCTGACAAAGAGAGAGAACCACCTGCTCGGCGTATCAACATTTCTTCTTTGTTTACCTGAAAAAAAGCAATGTTGCAGAAAAATTAAGTTATGTTCGATAGATCAGATGTTGTAAAAACGTATAGGTGATAATCTTTATGTAAGGTGTTTAAATTTTATAAAGAATCAATATTTCAAAAACTACTTACATCCATTAAACTAGCAGTGGGTTCAGAAGCATATCCATGACCATCTTCGTATTCATCATCTGATGTGTTAGAACTCGATGATTCTTCCTCAAAGGGCCTGTAACAGATGGATTTGTCAGAGAGAAATCTTATAGAATGCCTTAATATTGAGTTTATTTGAAAATTTTTCATATGAACAAAAATTTGTAAAGATAACACAAACTAGAAATATAAATATATAATTCTGAGCTGAACTAATGAGGATAATTAAGTTAAATTAGGGTGGTGTATTCGGAACAGTCAATTAAGTGACATTGAACAAGCTCTGTCAAAAGTGACAAATGAAATACATGAAGGAGACTTCTGGAAACTACCTTAATAGATCAAGATTCCAGAGCCTCCAGAGGTTACTTATTTTCTCAGCAATAATATGTGTGGGATGAAGTAGTGTTCTTATGTACTTTCAGTGTATGGATACCTGCTACCTTGTGCCGACGACCAATTTCCAGGTACCAGGTGCTGAAGATGGAAAAAAAATCAACTCACTTTTCTTATTTTCTCAGTCTTGATTTTTATTTATGATACGCAGGGAACTATTACAATACCTTCCGCAAGCAGCCAGACCGATCGTATGGGCCAAACATCCAGACATAAATTAAGTGTCTCTATGAGTATTAGAGCAATGTAATGATTTAAGCGCGATTGGCGAACGTAGATAAGCGATACGCACCCTACCGGTGTCGAATATTACTAACGCATTGGCCATAGATTGCTGTGTTTACATTAGACCTGTGTCGATCGTGATTGATCGAATCTTTTTGATTCGATCGCAACCTATACACGAGTGATCGAATCACGAATTTCTAAAAGACCCGATCTTATTTAACCCGATCCCGATTTACTTGACAAGACTAACCAAATTACACTTTATTTTCATATGTTTTTACACAACAGTACGTAATAATAATAATAATAATAAGTTTATTGTAATTGCCTTACATCTAGGCTTACAAATGGAAGGAGTTTAGCCAAGCTAATCTTCCACTCCTCCGGTATGAACAACTTAACACTGTAAAAAACAATCAAAAATTTAACAAATCTTTCCCTAGTAAAAAATAAGAAGCCTTAATTTACGCATAAACACAACTCAACAATATTCAAAGAATATACTTATTTCAATATACTTATTCTAATCTAACCAAAACTTAACTAAAACTTAACCAAAACCAAAACTATCCTCTCTCAACCGATTATACAATTTTTTCTTAAGCGAACTTATTGAGATATCAGCCTCAAACAGAGCCTTATACTTATTTAAAGTATGAGGGGCCATATAATCAAAGCAACCCTCAAATTTGGATGTTCTATGCCGAGGAACGCTGTAATTACCAGCCTGGCGTATATTCACCTGACGAGCTGACCCACGCAATTCCAATCTATTGAAAAGATAGTCAGGAGTTTCACTGGCAATCAATCTGGCAAGCAACTAATAACTAAAACTAAATAACTAATTGCTTGCTGATACAATCGTTTACATGCTTTCATTCATCGCACTCTTTCTCGTGTTGTTTTGAATTTTGAAACGTAATCCAAAAGCAACCGATTTTTTCAGGAACGCTCGCGTAGAAAAGTCGCGACCTGTCGATCTCTCAGTCTTTTGGGTCGCGAACTCGATCGATCGCGTCGTGATCGAATTCAGTTTGAGATCAAATCAGTGACATGCTGATATATTCGTTACAAACCGCGACCGGCGACCCAAATGTCTCTTTTTAACTCGATCACCATACGATTGGGTCATGATCGACCCGGGTCTCGACAAATGATCGATCGACACAGGTCTAGTTTACATCTGTTTACGTGTATTTTATATGAGAAGTTGTTGAGTTTTAATTGTGTTTAGTTTTGTTTGGGATCGCTTACAAACGTTCAGAAGAGATGAATCACTATTGTTGTGTATGCTATTGTTCATCTTGGGCAAAAAAAACACGAATATAGCTTACGTACCTTTCCGAAAGCTGGACAATTCAAAGTTGTATTCCAAACAAAGTTGGAAAACAAGGAAATGATGGACAGAAGAAAGGTGTGGATTCATAATTCAAAACTTGAAGATTAAAAAAAAGTGTCTGAACATAAGAGAGTTGTTCTTTACAGTTTACTGAGAATAATTATTTTCCCTGCAGTAAGTTTGTGGATTTTTCCATATAGAATTATACCAACTAATGATGTGCAATTTTCAGCTAACCGAAAACGTAGAGTTTTTGAAGTCCAATGCTATTCCAACGAAAAATGTTCCACTTTTATCGGAATCTGAGCCTGGGCCATCATCCAGAGATTCTAGATAATTGTATTTTCTTTCATGTAACAACCAGAGATACTATTAAAATAATAATAACAAATGATGTTTATTTGCACAACCAAAATAACAGTTTATCATAACATCAAGAATATGAAATAAATCTTGACTCTATAGCTAGGTAAAAATTAAAATATCCAATTATATGATCAGGAAAACAGAGATTCTATCAAAAAAACCAGACTCTCAGAAGTCCACCGTACTTTTAGGATAGCTGTTATACGTCAGGAAAATTCAAAAAATATAATAACTCATTACGTTCAAACCATTCAAGCAGAGTATTCATGTTAATTCTTCTTTTATTTCATGTTGCTTCTTTCAGTTTTGCTGGTAAGTCTTACGTTTTGTCCATTATACTCAAAACATCTTCAGTTGGTAAAGAAAATAGACATCAGACGTCAGAGATGTTTTCTTGAAACTTTTGAAAGTTTTTTTACTTTTTAAATAAATAGGTGTTCTATCATACAGCCTTTTCATGATGTATACATAGTTCCTCTAATCAATTAATTTATTCGTCCTCTCCTTTATTTTATTATTGATTCATGTTCAATGATAAAAACTCAGTGTAAATTTCAACTTGATGTAGGTAGGCTATCTACTATTGAACAGAGATAAAATTGTCCACAATCAAAACACAATGAACCACTGGAAAATACGAAGTCCAAAAAAACACAAATTACGAAGCTAAACGTTCGAAAACCCAAAATGAAAATAACGTAAATACCATTACCAAACAATGTAAACAAGCCGTTAATGGCCCATAGAGTAGTACCGATATTAGCCGTTCCGGCGCTACGATCTTAATTTCAGACGCCAATAGTGTTAATCTATGCGTATACACAAACATAGTAAGCACAGAACTTAATTTGTGTCTGGCGGGATGTTTGGCCCATACGATCGGTCTGGCTGCTTGCATAAGGTATTAAAATAGTTTCCTGAGTATCATACTTAAAAATCAAGATTGAGAAAATAAGAAAAGTGAGCCGAGTTTTTTCCATCTTTAGCACCTGATACCTGGAGATTGTTCGTCGGCACAATGTAGCAGGTATCCATACACTGAAAGTACATACGAGCACTACTTTATCCCACAAATATTATTGCTGAGAAAATAAGTAACGTCTGTCGGCTCTGGGATCTATAACCATAGTGGATTAAATATCACGAAATGCGTAAAGTTGTTGAAGCCGTGACAGTGACAGGTCATGTAGGCTTTTTTTGCGTTCACTCAAAGAAATTCTAGTGAATTTTCACAAAAATGTCAGATTTGATAGTGGAATCAACATTTCAAATATATGACTGCTTTCTGAAAATGAATACATAAATTTTGCATATCAATACCGACAAATCACATTCATTTATGACCGTGTCACGAATTCCGTAAGCTAAAATATTTCCTTCCGAGGTTGGCGCGTGCGCATTTGATGAAAATAAAGTAATTATTTGTATTATTCTTCAATACGCAATTGAACATAGTTTCTAATAATTTAACTTTTCAACAATATTCGTGCAGAACGAACAGCTTAATATTGAACTACAATTACAGGTCCCTTAAATCTCCGCCCTGACATCTTACCGGAAGTGTACTGTACTACTATGAAAGATCTCTCAACTATTATTCTTTGACTCTACCATTATAGATAACTGGCTTGCTTTCTATGAGAGAGAGACAGAAAGACTGAGAAACACACGCACGGCGTAGCAAAAAGTGTCGTTACAACTTTTGGTCTTAATTTTATCCGTCTAGCCCCCTTTCGCAACGCGCTATAAGGAACTTCGTTCCAAAAATAGCATCATCTTGTTTACCTTGATACTTTGCAGACCATCTGCGCTAAATCCGTGAAAGTGTAACTAGAAATGTCCGTTGGATTTCTCTGGGATTCGGAGCACGACTTAAAGCTGGGCAAGTTACCCTCCAATTTTTGTCCCTCGAAATATGTCTTTCCATACTGATAGCCCACCTCCCTGATTTCGTCGAAACTGCCAAACTGCAAGGTTCTGTATTGGTCTATGGGAGGCCTGATGTACTCGCAATAGTCACTAGATTTCACTTGCTGCAATTAAACAATTTTCATGTTGAATTGGTATCGTCATTAAATTGCAAGGGTAGTGTTTTGTGCTTAAACTACATGAATGAACTCCAAAAGTTGTTTTCAATTCATTGCATCGATTATTTAATAATGAAATGAAAATGAAAGGATACCCTACTGCGTAGCACTAGGAATGATAAAACTCCTCGGCGCATGTGCATGTCGTCAATATTTTTTGAATGTGCCTATTATATAAATTAAATAACAATGGAAGTCGATATTACGAATGAAATGAAGGAAAATTGCAATAAATGTATTAATAAGTCGATATTAAGAATAAAATCCGTGAAAATTTAGCAAAAAAATTCATTGTTTGACTGTCGAATTTGAATATCCTATCCAGGCTCATTTTACTGCAAATTATGAATCAAATTGATAAGATATCTCTATGGATGGGAAGCAGACACAGACGCAGAATCAAGCTTAAGCTATCAACGTCGCTTGGTTACCGTGGCACACAGAGCACTTCGACGCATGTTTTGTAGGACTTCGTACATATCGACCTTGGCGCACGCGCATGTCGTAATGCCTATCTAAAAAACGCTATAATTTTTTATTCTTCGTTGGGAAAAAGTGGTAATTCAAATTCCGTATTGAAATCATATGTGTTTTATCGATATCCGTTGGAATTTTTAAAATCGGGCCAGTTACCAACTTTTTGTCGTGAGACTATAACCCCTTTAGCTTCGCCTCGGGGTAAAAAAAGTGTAGAACTTATTGAACTAGAGAAACATATCAAAAAATAAAATTTTTGAACCACTCCTTAACCAAAGAAAAAAATTATTCTAAAGAAACGATCAAACGTTTAAGACGTACCCATAAAAACTTTGTGTGAATGAATGAAATTATTTGTTTCAGAAAGGAAAGCTGAATGGTAAAAATTTTAATTAATCTTCGATAACACTCGAACTATTTATTGCTGAAATTTCAATTCACCATTATTTTTTTACTAATCTGATCGGCCGTCCTAGACGAACGCCCCCATATTAAGGGTCCATGTATGGTGGGGATACTTAACAGGGTGCAAGGTTTCCCCCAATATTTCATTATGCCGCGCTTGAGTAAATCCCAAAATCCCCGCTTGGGCTCCCCTACTACTATATTTAAAGGTTCAGTTTTAGTTGGATATTACATAAGAAATATTGTTATAGCTTAGCGCATATGATCAAGGTCCCACCTCTAATTGTCTCACACAACTGACGTACGTCAATCGCGACTGAATATCGGGCAAATTGGGCACTTTGACGGGCTCCGTGAAAGGGTAGTATTTTTTCCAAAGCAACCACCAACCGGACAAGTCGTCTCCGTAGTTCGTCAGGTCTTGGTCGTCTACGGATCCAACATCAACGGCCAAAATATGGTTTGCTCCGATGCTCCTCATTATATCCGCTGTGGGAAGAAAGGAAAATTCGAATTAAAACAATTATAGTAATTAATTGAACGAAACCAAAAATCTGAAGATGATGAGTAGGCCAGTCAGTTAAGACATTGAAAATCGAAAATTTAACAATAATAGACTGCCTAAGTGCTGACGTCACAAGTAGGCGGAGCTTAATAAACCTTTCCAAACAAATCGAGTTTACATGTTAAAAGGCCATAAGAGATTATTTATATGTTTATTGTATCGATTTTCGTTGTAAATAAGGGTAATCGCATAAATTTTCGAGAAGGTGGTAAAAATATTGAAACAATGGTTAAAAATAACAATTTACACGTTTATTATAAAAAATAACGCATGACGCACGTTTCGGTGGAACTTCACCTTCTTCAGATGCTAATGGCAAACTAACTATGATTCTCTGTTATATCGAAAACAAGAAATGACAAATTATGTAGAAGGGGTAAATACAAAGGTGGTTACAAATAATTATAAGAAAAGGAAAAACCAATTCTGAACTGCTAGTCAGGTAGTTCGGTAATTTTGAAAAGATTGAGAAGGGGGCTTGAAGTATGATCGATTTGGCTATTCAATAGGAGACCGGAATGCTTGTATTTATTTATCTGTAATGATTCTAAAAAATTAAGTTTAATTCCCTTACTTTCAGTATTTAATATTTTAAAATCGAAATTGAATGTGTGATTTTCTTGGATTAAATGGTTTGCATAATGTGAATCCGACTTCTGATTAACAAATCTACGTTTGTGTTCTGAAATTCTAGTTTGAAAACTTCTGAAAGTTCTACCAATGTAAAACTTATCACAATCGCCACAATTAATTTTATAAACTCCCGATTTATTATCTTTATGAACTTTGGATTTATTACTTTTCATATGATTTCCTAAATTATTACCGGTGCGATAAGCAATGTTAATGTTGTGTTTAGATAAGAGAGATTTAAGTTTTTTACTTGAATTTCCGATGAAAGTGAGGCTGTTATATTTGATATTATTTTTAGTAAGGGGGTACACCTGGTTAATCGCATTTTCGAAAATCTTTTTATCTATCATATTGTCTATAATTTTGGGATCATAATCATTATTTGCGGCAATTTGTTTAATTATATTTTTTTCGATGTTAAAATTGGCGTTTGAAAGTGGAATATTTACTAAACGATGTACCATACTATTGTTAAAAACTCAATAACATTGAATTTTGCTGTATGCTTGTGAAAAAAAAATCCAAAAGTTCCGCAAACTTGACAGATACTTCGGAAAAAATATACCGAACAGGTGTATAAATTTGCAACCTTTTACGTTGACCGGACAATGTTCATTTATAATTTTTTTAATTTGTGGTAATTTTTTCGGGCAAGATGGTCTCGAAATAATAACAAAAGTTTTGAAACTTGGTTGCAAATTTAGAAAACGTCTATTCTGATGCATTTCCAAATTTGCAACCTTGTGCGCGGTTCGGAACTTTAAATATAAAAATCCAATAATCAGAGCCGTCTTAGACCATCTCGGGGCCCTTGGACACACGGAGAGTTTTGGGCCCTTTTAGGACATAAAAAAAATGTGAAGGATAACATCAGTTTGTATATTTATTTATTGATTTTTTTGGTTATTATAGCTAGCTTCATACAAATCGATTGTAAGTAAGCTGTTGACTTCTCTGAGAATTATACCTACGTTTATATGATGATGATTTCTTCCTGGATTTTTGTTGTGCAAAATCTTCTTTTATTTCCTCAAAGTACAATTCTTGAAGGATATCACTTTCTTTGCACATAATTGAATAATTGGTAGGACGTTCTTGTACCATAGTCGTTCGTAATTCATTTTTGATTCTTTTAAGCCTTGAAAATTAGCTCTCTCCACTACAATTGGTGACTATCAGGCAAAGAAATATCCTTGCAGCGACTTCCACACTCAGAAAAATTTCTTCTAATTTATCTGCTTTGATTAGAGTATGTAGGGATGAGATACTAAAGTCCGCCGATTCATTTACAAGGTTTTTCAAGTACTGCCTCAAATGAAAACATTCCGATTTGAGCTCATCAGCGTCTTCGTGATAGAATTCTGCAAATTCTTTGCCCTTATTTGTCAACTGGCCAGAATCGATTGTTTTTAACTGAGAAAAAAAAAACAGAAACGTTTGTCAATATCGTTATATGATTCCAAACGTTTAGAAGAGCATCCAATGTGTCGATCATAGGAAGAAATGTTTCTGTACGAAATTTTTCTCTGCCACTCAACTATACAGTCTCTGATGGTCCTTCCAAAAAAGAAATGCGACTGCTGCAAATTCTCTTTCTCTGAGAACTATCTTTATAGTCAGCATTCGAATTTTTTTCTTTGTCAGCCGATTATTACTGATCTAATTACTGCGTACGCTACAAATATAATCGGCAAGAAATGAAAAATATATTTTGCAACGTCCATTGTCATGGTATTGCTCTGTAAACTTAGGCTTGCTTTATTGATGATTCACAGAAGATCATTCCATATCTCTGTTAGGAGATTTGTCTTCAATTTTTCCATTTTTTTGGCAAAGCTTTGAGCTTTCTTTCTTGTTTCTCCTGGTTGATCAGTGTTTCTGGAAATTGATGTTAAAGCTTCGGAAATATGATTATAACCAATTTGAAAAGCATTAAGAGCATCAGCTCGTGTAGACCATCTGGTTTCGGAGATATACTTCAGAACTTTATTTGCACCTAAGCATTCTGTCAAAATTTTCCATCGATTGAGTTGAGGCCGAAAAAAAATCAAATAGATCTTGGATTAGTTGAAAGTATGCTACTACTTCTGAAACACATCCAACCGCTTGAACACCTACTAAATTCAGCGAATGAGCGACAAAAATAGCAAATTCGCATTTTTCTTTTATTCTTGCCTGAAGACCAGAATACTTTCCAGCCATATTTGCTGCATTATCTTATCTCTGTCTGCGACAATCTTTTATTGGAATATCAAGGTGTTCCAAAAAGTTTAAGACGGTATCTGCTATATATTAAGCTTGATGCTCCTCCATGGATAATAATTGCAAAAATTTCTCGATAGGCTCTCCGTCTTGCACCTTTTAGTTCGTTAATAATTGTCGTTAACACTTGCTGTCCCATTATATTAATCATTTCATTGTAAATATTTGCAGACAAATATGACGTACTCCCTTTTCCGCGATTTCCGTAGTTGTTGATATGATCAGCAAGAAAAGGGTCAAACTAACTGATTAGTTCTAAGCTTCCCAAATAATTCCCGTTATTTTGAGACCCCAAAATTTCACTATCACCCCGAAATCCAAGTCCCCTAGAAGCCAAAAATTTCACGACTGCGACGATCCCTTTAAGTACGTTCTTCCAATAATCAACCTATGCATCATATTGCGAAAGCAACTCACTATCATCTTGCCCATCAGTATAGTTTTGTTTCATGCGATATAATTCATCATTGTTTGCCTGTGCTGTGAACTGTTCTCATGCTTCATCAGTGAGTTACTTATATGCTTCCAATCTTGCTTGTAACTAAAAAATTGTTACGGCTAACTAACTAGTTTTCTGTGCAGAGACGGATTTCCATAGATTCTGCATAGAAAATTGGACAACTCGGTGGGTAGGTAAATCTGAACATAACCCTAGCTACATATACCGCTAACGTAGGTGACCGCTAGATAATTTTAGTTTTGCATCTGCCTTGAATAATAAAACAAAAGGATAAAAATATAAAAACAAACAAAAAATTAAAAAAAAAACTGGTTCGGTTGACCAGATTCTCTGTCAAAGACGAAGTCGGAAATTGGGGCCCCTATCAAGCCGGGGGCCCTGGGCACGTGCCCCGAGCGCCCTTATGGAAGAGACGGAACTGCCAATAATCATATTTTTGCAAGTTGCATAAAGTTCCGGACCGCGTGCAAGGTTGCAAATGCATCGGAATAGTTGTTTTCTGAATTTGCAACCAAGTTTCGAAACTTTTGTAATTATTTCGAGACCATCTTGCCCGAAAAAAATACCACGAATAAAAAAAATTATAAATAACCATGTTCCAGTCAACGTAAAAGGTTGCAAATTCATACAACTGTTCGGTATATTTTCCAAAGTATCAATCAAGTTCAGAACTTTTGTAATTTTTTTTGGTCAGGTTTTCAAAGAAAAACGTTAATTTTAAATTAAAAAAAATGTTCCGTACCGTTAAATTGGTTGCAAATTTGATACTTGACATGAAATAATATATTTAACACGACTTCAAATTTGCAGAACTTTTGCAATTTTTGTCACAAGCATACAGCAAAATTCAATGTTATTTAAATTTTAACAATGTTTCGGACTTCGGAGGTTTCATAATTTCATAGTTTGTTTTTATCTCTCTCCCGACCTTACATTAAAGTTTGAAAACTTTTGGAATTATTATTGTCAATTGATTATCTCAACTGACTGGCCTAAAGAGCATACTGTGAGACGAAATAGTCGAAGTGAGCAATGTTTCGGAATAATCATTGTTTGTTATCTTCAGATTTTCGATTTTTTCATTGACATATAGCGAAAGTTAAAATTATCTCAAATAGAGTATACTTAAATGAGATAATAAGTTGAATACACTAGATCTATATTCAATGTGAGGTTTCATTGTAATCTTATAACTATTTGAAATGCGCACGTCGATTTCCCGATCAATGATAAAATTTAAGAAATTTTTTTATAAACATTTTCCAAATTTATCGAATGATATTTGATACATGTAACTTGTATACAACTTATTAAACCCATTGGAAGAATGTCAACTTTCAAAGACTTCATAAAACTTCTGACTGAGAACATAAAAATTATAATATTATCTTTACAAACGAAACAACATCCACTTCACAAGGAACATATTTTTATGTTTCTTCATTTTAAGATAAAAATGTAGGTATGTATATGTCACCGGAAAATAACAAGAACCGCAAGTTTATAAATTTCCTAGGAAATTTATAAACCTTCGTAGGATTCTAAACGAGAGATAAATTTTATTATTTTACGCCCACATTTTCGTAAATTGATAAACTTACCGAACGTAAAATAATAAGTAAGCAACAGCCAAACGCCATGTGCGCTCTGATTGGTTGAATAAGTCACGTGTTCTGTAATGACTGGTCCTGGGTACTAAATAATACAAAGATTCATTCTATACTATTCGTATAGACTCTAGACTTATCGTTAACCTCTCCGGCAGCGTGACGAGTCTCCAAGTCTATATCAGTCTCACTATATCTCTATCAGAAATTCCCTCTGGTTTATATATATCCATGTTTATACAATATAGTGCTGACGTGTGACCTTGGCCACCCGTACAGTTTACAACAATATAAGGTACAAACTAAACATTCTTTATTTACTATGGAGTAACCAATCGTGACACTGACCTACTGGTCTACATGCACCACAGTTCCTTTTCCTTCCTCTCCACCACCTTCACGGAACATAAACAAACCGGTTGCTCGTGTGTTTTTGTGATGTTTTTAATATTATAACTGTGTTGGATCTGTGAAAATAGTTTTATTTTGCTAAGGTTACTAAACTATATCCATATTGAACGACCTACAAGCTACGGACAGCCAAAATGGTGAAGATAGAGCGGTAGATGCTAGAAAATTTGTTGACGAAGTTATAAATTTACCACAGAGCTACGAAAGTTTTATAGTGGCCATGACCAAAATAGTAAAAAATCGGATTGTATAGAGGAAAAAATTTAAAATGTCATTAAAATGTTTTATGATTTTTTTTCTTCTTAATTAACCTCTTTAATATCGTAGAACATTATTTCTGTTGTTTTATTTTGGTAGAGTGAAGTAGGGGTCATAAGCATATTATATAAAAGAGTAACCCTGTATAATAGGTACCTAACCTAGATTTTAAGTAAAAATACTGTTAGGTCGAAACTGATAAATTTATAGTTTGGCAAGTCTGATTGTACCTAAGTCTATGGACACAAGCTTTGCCATTGTCAACATCGACCAATCAGAGAGCAGCGTGTTATTTACCGTATTTTAAAGAAGCGTAAAATTAAAAGCTCTTCTGTGATTGTTCGAACCGTTACGCATGGATATCCGTTAGTTTATAAACTTACGACGAGATGTCGCAAATTGATAAATTTGCGAATATATTGGCGTAAAATAATACAATTTATCTCTCGTTTAGAATCCTACGAAAGTTTATAAATTTCCTAGGAAATTTATAAACTTGCGGATTTCGTTATCTTCCGGTGACATATACACTCACATAAAACTCCTATATTTAGTGCAAGCATTTACTAATTTATGAAAATCCATGTATATAGAAATGTAATGGATATAGTCTGTCCAGCGACCGTTGGCGTGTACGTCACCAATTGTATATGACGTCGATCGTGTACAATGTTGCCAGACGTAATAAATAATCTTAAATCTAAATAGCTAACCCAATTTTCAACGAAATGAGATATCTTGCATGATGGACATGGCGGGGATTTGGATCGGTAAATTCAAATTTATCATTATTCCCTACCAGAAGTGTCTATCTATATTGAATCCATATTCATCGATCGATAAATCAAACTTAATTACAAAATCTTCTAGGTTACTCGGCGACTGTCAAACGTGAAATGCCGATTACGTCGAGAGGGTCCGACAACATTGCAAATTTTTCAATTAAATGACAACTTAACAAACATTCAACTTATTTTCATTACTCGAATGTTAGTTTTTCTTGAGAGATACATACGATTTGATATGTTAAGAACAGAATATTTGTCGAAATGGATGATCCGGTCACTATCACCATATAACTACTTTTTCAGAAAATTACTTACGACAGATATGATATTTGACCATTTCGAATTTTATTTATTTGGGTAGGCAGCCTTGCGTCGTTATTTGCGCATCACTGTGACGTACACGCCAACTTAGACTGGACAGACTATATAATTTATTTTATTTTCTTTCAGAATTGAGACATCTTTACTTTTTGTTTGATGACTTTATTCCATTGTATTATTCTATGTATCTTTCTGATGTTTTTAATATTTTTTTTCGCATAGGTTTTATGACGGCAATGAAAGTCATAAAATAAGCAAATAATTTGACATTATCCGCCAAATTTAAACAAATATTATATCTACTCACTATTTACTTACCTGATCACCAGACAAAGGAATCGACATCAAATTTTACTTGAGAACGGACAATTATTTTCAATTGATTTTGTACGTTATACAGGACTCGAATGAAAAGCCTGCTTAGTTCAATTTTTCCTCGCCTTGCGCAGGTAAATCGCGGATAATTTTGAAGGAAAACAGAGTGAATGAACTACATAAAGTGAACAAGGATAATTCTTAAATAATTAAAAAAATTATCAAACGTTTTTCCAAGAGAGCTGGTTATATGTATTCCGCGACGAGAATTCTATATTCGCAATCCACATTGAAAAATTTTCCTTGTTCACTTTATGTAGTAAGGTAAGGTGGGGCAAGTGCGTTTTGAGGGTAAGTGCATAGTAGCCCTCTCTGTCCTGTTAAGCTTGAGTCAGAGAGCTACCATCTGTGGGTTCTGTTGCGAACTTTATAACCATAAAAACTTTGCCACTAGAGGCGCTCCAGTGCTTCAGTATTGGCGCGGTATCAAAGTGACCATGTGGTTTAGTCTCGTGTGTTAAGTTGGACGGACTCAAGGTCATCTCAGTTGATCTACCACATTTCACAATTTTTTGCATATTTCTCATGGTCAGGGCCGGCCTAAGGCGAAAATTGCAAGTGTGCTAGACTCAAATTTTATGCCCCTGCCCGGCGGTCTGGGAAGTATGGAATTTTTTGAAATTTAAGGTCCATAAACACAGTTTTTGTGCACTTTTGCTCCTTGTAGAACATTACATTTATGTATGACAATTTGATTCATTATTGATTGACTTGATATGTTCAGTACTCTTACTTGTACTATAACCACTATTATGTCAAATAAACTAATGAAAGCTGAACTCTAGGTAACGTTGCAATGATTTTTATGCGTATAATGCAATTACTACCTAATGCGGGAATCACCGTCCACCGGACCTAAGATAAATTTCCATATGGCATGGGTAAAAGAAAATAAAGCAACAGAACATAGTGAACCAATAATAACAGTGTTCATTAATGGCGCAAACACAAAAAAAATGATGATAGTACATAGTCTCTTTTATTATACATTTTATACAAGGGCTTTTCTTGCTTTAATTTCGGAGAATGAATTTACTATTTTAATTTCAGACGCCAATTGGCTAGAAAAGCAAAGCCGGGGGAGGGACTTTCCGCGTCGCGCCACGAGACGACAGTTCTACTGACCTTGGACCTTGGTCAAGGGCATCAGTCTTACTATATTTCAGAACTCATTGGGGTAGCCGGGTAGATATTCGATTTTAACTGTAATAGTTTTAAGACAAAATTCCTTCTATAGTCGGCGGCAAATCATTGGAAGCTTGGAATTTTTAGCTGTGTGAATTAATTTTTCAATCCACAAACTGGCAACGACGCTAAGCGAGGGGTGTAGAGGGAAGTGTACAGCTGATGTTTAGGGTCCAAGCTTCTAATGATATGCCGTCGGGTAATATTTCTGCCCAACATTTAAATCAGTTTCTAAAAATTTTCCAAATTTGTTATTTTTTTTTTTTACAAAAATTGGTCAATTCAATGCCCCTCCAAAAGGCTTGAGTGTGCGGCTGCATACTTCGCACACCCCTTAGGCCGGCCCTGCTCATGGTAAGTACATACTTTCAATATTGTTGTTCTAGAATAAAACTTGATTTGATTATATTTGTTCATTTCACCTGAGTTAGGTTTTACTCTGCACTTACCTCAAAAAATTGAGGTGTCGGGGCAAGTTCCCTGGTCAACAGTGGGACAAGTGCAGGATGCTAGCACTTGCCCCCGATTCTTACTTGAGAAAAATGGAAGAGGAAGAAAATGAGCACAGAGAAGATGCTGCAGACTTTAGAGAAGTTAATGAAATGGCTATTGGTGACTGGATCATGGTTCAATTTTTGGGCAAGAAAACAATCATTTCGTGGGAGAGATCATTGAATTTGATGAAGATGAGCCAATGATATCACCAAAAGTTGGTAGGCGAGGGGAAGCCTTATTTACTTATTTCCTAGTCACTTGAAAGTACCAAAAATTTTTTTTTATTCTTGTATTTACCTTGTATTATCAGTTCCTCCTTAAGAAAAACAATTATTTCATTCTTGAGACAAGTCTTTTGACTGATAGTTACTCACCCGTTTTTTTACAATCCGTCCTTATCCAATTCGTTTTTATTTGATGAAGCAAATAATTCGAATTAAGTAGGTATTGCCTACTGCTGATTGTTTGAGTGATAGTATCTAAGGACTAACATAAGCTTTTCATTTTCATAATTCTGATATTCTTTTGTGATGAAAAGTCTTGCGATTTTGTTGAATTGCGAATTTGCGAATTGCGATTTTGTTGAATTTTTATAGTATAATTTTTAAGTTGTTCAATGGAGATAAATATATAACGTTGATCACATTTTTTAAATTGATTTATCCTAGCCACTCAGTAAATTTCTGTTCGACAAGCAGTCAAACTCTGTATCTCACAGAGTTATGCTCAGATTTGCACGTATATGGACCTGGCTCGATATCGTTGATACATAAATTACATGCTGGAGTTTCAGTACACTACAGGGAAGTGCCTACACTTACCTGGTACATTGTTGGTATAACATCCATCAACCAACAAGTGCCCATCGCGAGGGTCGCATAAAGGAGGAAGAATACCGACGACAGTCATACTAGCTCGCACGTAGCGCCATAAAGAACCTGCAGATCAATCAGTGTTTTTTATTCAAAGCGTCGAGAAACTAGTTCTCAGCTCGTTCTAAATGAAAAATGGGTGTATGTGCAACTTCGATCTCGTAATAGTGAGATTTTCGGTGAAGCGAAGAACGCAGAATGATACAGATAAAATAATACGAACAGTGTCAAAGTGGAAGAATGAACACCAGTGACCGTGCATGCATACAGTTAGATTCGTTTTCGATAATACGTAAATAAACAGCTTTTGAGGACTGCGTTCTACCGGGTGTCCACGGAAGGTGGCTCGCCCCTATAACTTTTTTGTTTTCGGAGATAATGAAATGAAATTTACAGGATCTGTTCAATGCATAAAACTGCGTGTTTTGACAAGTAACTCAACTTCATGTAACTTCCGGTTTCACCGGAAGTGACATAAACTTTCGATTTTTAAATGGGACACCTGGTATATTTTCAGTTTTTTTGTCTCCATATGACATTTAGAATACAACCATTTATCATTTGCTACTTTTTGTAACCGTTGTTCAATTTTTTTTCGAAATAAGTTTTTATTGTAGAGGGCTATAGATGCGTTCAAATAAATAATTTCGGTCCTAAAATGGCCCTGTTTGCCGTCCAGGGACGTAGATTTTCAGTTGTGTTGGTCACAGGCTACTCGATGATTTCAAATGTTATTTTAATCTCAATAATATTCTTCATTTAAAGAAAGTTCTAAGGTAATGGGATTTCAGGTTTTTATCGAAAGTTTTCTTTCAACCTAATACCTAGAGTGCGGTATCAAATTGATCGTAATAAAATTATCTTTTTTTTTTAACCCAACGAGCCACCATGTTGCCATTTGAAAAAAAATAGTAATAAAAGTTTTAAAATTAAACTTCACATAGCTGGAACATTTTGATCGAAAACAGTGAAGTTGTATTTTAACATACATTTTAGGACCGAAATTAGTTATTTGAACGCATCCATAGCCCTCTAGAATGAAAATTTATTTCGAAAAAAAAATAAAAAAAGGTTACAAAAAGTAACAAATGACACATGGTTGTATTCTAAATATCATATGGAGACAAAGAAACTGAAAATATACCCGGTGTCCCATTTAAAAATCGAAAGTTTATGTCACTTCCGGTGAAACCGGAAGTTGCATGAAGTTGAGTTACTTGTCAAAAAATGCAGTTTTATGCATCAAACAGATCCTCTAAATTTTATTTCATTATCTCTGAAAACATGAAAGTTATAGGGGCGAGCCACCTTCCGTGGACAACCGGTATATTCAGAATGTAGCAGAATTGATGAAAAGTTTGATTGACATATATAAGGAAACAGGTCAAAAGAGTAATAGTGTTCTCCATTAGTAAAACTGGTGCCACACTGGAACTCGTTTAGTTCTGTCAAAAAGCTGCCCTAGGGAAATCCCAATGGACCACAAACTTTATAAATTCCCTTTCTGGTTTCGGTAATACTAAACAGCTGTTTATCTTTTGAGGTTATGTAAGTTAAGTTCGGCTTTTTTGTTTTTAATCGTAAAATTAAAGTTTTTCTCTGTTTATGATATGTGAAAAAAATGACGCAAGAAATAAACCTTAAATTAAAAATTAATAACCTAATAAGTAACCCTATGTGTCCCTATTGATGGCTCGGATACTCTCGGATATTCTTCTTCACTATCGCTAATACTGTTGCTGGCAAACAATAAATCGCCAAATTTTTCAGTAAATCCAAAGTTTGAGCATGAGTTACAGCCATTTTTGAATAATGTAAACAACTGCACTGAACCCGGCACGAGCACTCTTACCTCGTGCCAAAAAACATGCACTCGGTGCAATTTCTACTGCTCTAGTTTCTCAATGGATTAAGAACCCTTACACTAAGCTCTCCAATGGATCATAAAAATTGCACTCGGTGCGCACTAGTTCTACCAATGGAGAACGCTATAAGTTTCTACACAAAACAAAAACTAAGAAAAAAATCTGCGAATACGTCAGTTAAGCTGGATTTATAGTTTGCCGTACTGTGAACGTAGACGCACTGAATACGTAACAAACGGACTGTAAGAAATTTTAGAATTTATAATTCGGCGAAACGGATTTTTTGCGCATGGGTAGAGGTTAAGGCGAATAGTGACATTCAACATAACCTACAAATTATATTAATCGTAAATAGCCTGTGTTGGTTTGGATTTGTATTATAATATTCTAATTATTCATCTATTGTGAATAATTAACAAAACAAGAATAAAAAACAAAGAACTTTACTAAACAGAAGGCGGACACGTGACATCTGACAGTCACGCTGACATCACACATAATTCTTTCTTTTGATTGGCCGGAAGCAAAGAAACGTACTGTAAAAAGATGAAAGTTAGCCAACTCTTCCGTTTCAGTCCGTTTCACTTACGTTGAGGCAAGCGTTTACGTTCATTTATAAACAAGAGTACATACATTCTATAGTTGACATTTTTGCATTGCGTCTACGTTTACAGTCCGTCAAACTATAAATCCAGCTTTAGGATATAAATTTTCAATTAACATTTGACAGGTTTCCAAGTTAATCGAACGATTTCAGAAATATTTTCATTGTTTACTTGATATTTTTTTTCATTCATATCTACCAGATTATGGTATAATTTGAGAGAATTTCTGCCAAGCTAATCCAATTTACAAACCGACTGGTTATCTGTCAACATATGCAGTGACCTCTAATGCTTCAGAATAGGTACTTGTTTTTAAAAAAGTGCGATTTCAATATTTAAAGATCTTACGATCTTTTTTCAGATGCTTCAAAAAATAAAATTAACCTTCACAAGCTTAACCGCAATAAATCAGTTGAACATCACAAAATGAGAACAAATATTTTTTATTCGACTACTGCCAAAGAAACCCTCTCTTATGTAGCCATTCACGGGCACTCCATTTTGTAGCGGTCCACATCTGTGGAAGACGTCCAAATTTTTACCACATTTACGATCCTCTCGGTGGAAGCCATATTATTATTTTCAGTTGAAGTGGACAGGTTTACATTACACGAGATAATTTTGTTTACCGACGATATGTATATTGAAGAGAAATTTTTGATTATTCAGCCGCTGCTTGTATTATCACTATGAACCAAGAGCCAAAGTGTAAATGCAGAAAGAGGGTGGCTATCAGCATCAGAATGAAATTCTCTCTTATCTATTTTCTAGCCGAAATGTCTTTAGAGACAGGCAATTGGAGAAATTATCTTCGAATCCATAAACCTTCTGGATCAACTCTAGTAATTCTTCCGTAGCTGCATTACAGTTACTTTTGTCATGATAATCATGATCAATTGATTTCCAGACATGGTAATTCTCTGTATAATACCTCCAAAACTAAATCTTTTCTCACCATTATGAATTTTTATATTATTAAAGTCAAAAACGAGCAAGTTCTTTCTTCTACATAGTAAGCAGCCGACTGAGCGCCAAAATGGATTTCGGTGGGGGCACAAGCAGAGTATCGTGGAACACCACGCCACGTGTAGATTCCTCATTCACGATTAGTTGGAATCAACTATTGGGGCCAGGCCACATTGGATTTTTCAATGTTTGGAAAGACAACATTCAGAGAGATACAATACAATCCAAGTGGTTTTTGACATACATGATTTAATGCATGAATTTGGAGCGAGAGAGTGGCGCGAAGCCAGATGTGCTCGTGAATGGAGGCTTTTATTTATTTATTTAGTTTGGGGTTATGTTGCATTGCGACCTTATGGTCTATTGTACTCCCCTATCAGAGCTGTTTTGTTTTCTGTACTACAGAAAGGTGTTCTGGGCCAGTAAATGGCGTTTTTGCTCCTTTTCTGGCGATTAAATCGACCTCTTCATTTCCCTTGATTCCCGAGTGACCGGGAACTCAGACTAAAGAGATCCTATTATTCTTACCAATTTCAATGTGTTTCCATTGGCACTCCCATATCAACTTTGAATCGATTACACGGGAGCTCAGTGCTTTTATAGCCGCTTGACTATCAGAATGGATAGCTATGTTGCGTTTCTGTTAGTTTCTTTCTAGGTTCATATCTACACTCCTGGAGGCCTTCAGAATAAATGTTTTATCTGATCAGACAAGATACTCATTGACAAAAACGAATCATGGAGGATCAGTAAGGTATGATATGAAAGAGATGAATAGAGTATACAATTGCGAAGAGAATGAATGTGACGGATGCGTGAATTTAGTAAAGCTTTATACAAACATAGAATATGGTACTCGTTTTCATGTACGAGCCACCATCGCAGACGAACGCTACTTTCGAACACCTAGTGTATATTAATACGCCATTATGCTTTCACTATTGTGATTGGTTACCTTATCAGCCCAAATGTTTCCTTTATCAAGAAGTACTCCCAAACTAGATCAGTTCCAGGCATGGAGAAATATTTGGCAACACTGTAATGGACGCGTCTGCGTATTAGTGGAATGCCGCTTCTATAGGATAATTAGGAGATTTTCAGTGGGATATTAAAAACCTAAATTTTTTTATTATTTAGCTGAAATATGTTTTCTCGAAGAATATTCGACATATAAAGTATAAAATTCGTCGGTCATGAAGTATTCTTACGAAAAAAATACATTATAGAACACCTTAATTCCATTAATACATCATTGTATTTTTTTATTTTTTATGACAATTTACTGACATAGTAGATAGTATTTCGACTTCCCCGCATAAAATGATAATTAATTTGTTATTTCTACAGTTTTGTATCCAGAAGCATAATAGAAAAGTGCATTACACATTTCAGTAAATATAACGAAACTCTAGATATGTTTGTTTTGTTAGCCGATCCTTGACAACCGAGTATAAAGGCGCAATTCCACTGGGGCAACATTAGGCATCATGCAGCATGCTACACCTATTGTAGTTGTGCGACTATGCCGCACAAATTTAAAAAAATTTCGAACGAGCAACTTGTCGCCACTGTCGCATACGCCTTGTAGCATAGTTTGTAGCATGCATCTATGTCAATTCAATAGAGGCAACTTCAGTTTGCGGCCTCATGTCTTTACAAAGGGATGTGGCTGCTGCATATTGGGTAATAGCTTTGAATAGAAGAAGGAAGCCAAGGAGGTGGAGCAGACAAATTATATCTATGTTGATGGCCAAAAAGCTCAGAAAGAGTTATACAAAAAAGTGATTGCCGACGATAAAACTCTACTTCGAAATTTTACTGGAATGAGCCGAGAAGATTTTAAATACTTATTAAGGAAGATCTCACAAAACCTGATACCAACTTTCTTGAAGCAATACCACCTCGTGTTAGGTTATCAGTAACATTAAGATACTTGGCTACCGGCGATAGCTATCCTTCACTTATGTATCTGTTCCAGATATACTATATTTTATATATAATTCCGGAGAATTATGATAATCTTCAATAAGCAAAGTAGTTTTCTCAATATTCCACTCTATGTCGCAGGATACAAGTCCCACCGAACCGATGACTATAGGATAAACGGCGACACTGTTCGACACGCCGAATCTTGTCGAGACTTGACGCATGTGTCTGGGCAACAGCGGTCAACATGTGGCATGCGCCATTGTCGCTTGCTGCATGTTGTTTTATGTTGCTCCAATTGAAAAACTGAGTGTAGCATGCGTCATTGTCGCTTGTTATATGTTTCCCCAGGGGAATTGCCCTTTAACGGTCGCTTGTTGCGTTTTATTCATTCAAATTATCAGGGCAATATTTCTCATGTCGATTTCAATTGATTTGAATTCGTCAGATAAATAGATGTGGCAGAGGCCTCGGTAGACCAGCGGTATAAGGTGTACCGCCTTGTACCGTTTGTAAACCGAGGATTGTGGGTTCGAGTCCCACCTTGCTCTTGGGTGTTGTATATGTCCGGAATTTAGTGGTTATATATGATTAAAAATTGTTGGTTAATGTACATAGTTTACAAGCCCATTGGCCGTTCGGAACCGGCGTTAAACTGTAGGTCCCTCGCGTTAAAAAAAAAAGTAGATGTGGCAAATAAGCATCCAAGCGTTTTTGCTCAATCCGAATTATATTCGACAAACAACTAGTCCGGATACTCCGACTTCGACTCGATCTTATGTACTTACCTAGTCAGTTGAGACCTGGGCGGATTGGAGAGGGCAAAAGGATACGCAAATGAGCAAAAAATAGGTACCTGGCAAGTTATTGGTGTAACCGCCGTCTAGGAGTAGATGGCCGTCTACGGGGTCGCACAGCGGCGGCATGTAGCCTGATAGTGACATTGAAGCTCTCACATACCTCCATATTGAGCCTACGAACAAGCTCTCTATAACTACATGGCCTATAGTTAATTGTGTTTTTCGGCAAGCAAATTATCGTCTCAAATTCAAATATAACGTGAAACAAACTACTAACGAGTACCAATCTGTTATAATATCAAGCAAATAAATAAACAATAATTCAAATCTACCACAAATATTTACTCTTGATATTTAACTGTAATTATAGTTTTTTATCTTTAATTTATCTCAAAAATTACTCTTTCATTTACACCAATCAAATATAGATATTATTCTACAGAATCTGGATTATTCAGATATCAAACACTATGATGACCCTGTAACAATCAAAACTCAGTTCGAAATTGGTGAAAACATTCCATTACATCATTTTCAAACAAAAACAAATTTTAAAAAAATTGTTAACGCTTAGTTTTTTTTAAGGTATTATATTGTTGTACTTTCTTGTTTACATAATTTCTTTCTTGAATTTTGAGAATATGCAATATCAGAGTGGGGAAAATACACTGCGAAAATGAGTATGATATTCAGTTATAATATCACAAGAGCATCGAAAATAATCGATTATACTTCCGAGTCACGAGGTGTATTTCGCGAAACATCACGCGATTGCAGCTCGAGTGATGTTTTAAGGAAATACATCACGGGAGCGCAGCTCGAGTGATGTATTTCGTCGTGTGACGAGGACAGTATAAGGATTATTTTCGTTTGCTCGAGTTAGTATTCGTTACGACTATATAACGAATAAACAACAACGCCAGAACTATAAAAAACTTGATTATTAATTTTTTTGGACAAACGTCAAAACATCGTCAATATGAAAACATCCACATTTTGACACGAGGCGGAACACCAAAACGATTATATCCAACAACACCGAGAATATAAAGGACTAGAGGCTGCCGAGTGACGTCACAACAGGCAGGCAGACCAACAACACCGAGAATATACCCGACGTCACATCGTTGTGCGTTGGATAACGCGAACCGCTAAAGCAATAGGTTTTTTGAAATTTTTGAAGGGCTTTCTGTTTAAAGAGGGTACCAGTCGTCAACTGAGCCCTTCTTTGTACCCCATTCGATTTTATTATGGAAAAACTAAATTTCAAAGCAAATGCCATTACTATCAAAACTTATGTAATCAAAGTATTCAATTTGCGAATTTTGCATGACGCCAATTGGTCGTTTAATTTTCCACAGTAATTTTTAACGAGTGTATTTACTGTACAGGTGATCACAATTTTTGCAATCTCATGAATTGTATAAATATTACATTTACTATCATTATGTAGAAGAAATGCCCGTTTATTATGAACTGTTAAAAAAGTTTCCTCGAAATCATCTAAAATTTTGTTAAATATTATTTAAGTATGCATATAAAACTATTCGTACGATAAAGTCTTTGGGATAAAGCAATTTTCCGCGACTGAAACTTTTAATAACGTTGAAATTATCTTCGACAATGAACTCATCATTGAACAATGAACACATCATTACAGGCCCGGGAGAATATTTCAATCTGAATAATGTGACTTTACTAGTATCATTTATTTTGAACCAGCGTTTAGGCAGTTGAAATGAGTTTAAAACATTAAGAAACTGTTCAAAATCATAATATGAAGATCTTTTTTCACAAGCTTCAAATTCGATCTTACTATTTCTAATTGCATTCGCAAAACTTTTAGGCGAAATTTAATTGTTTTTGATAAATAAAAAGGACAAGTTGGGAGTTTGGTGGGCACAGCATCGTGTTTTAGTCTAGGAATTTTAAACTAACAGTTATATACTCGCCGGTTCTGGAATCCGTTGCAGTAGAACAAGTGATTATATTTTCCTTGGCAAAATGTAATTCACAGACCCTAGAGAACTTCGATGAAGAAAAATTTTCCCGGTGAATAGCTGCCACCCATTTAGCAGACATCACTTCATCCGTTGGAAAACGGAAAAGGTGTACTTTTGGTCCATTTTTATAGTTACCGAGGTATCCCGATACACAGCAACTATATGACATTATAAATATTTCGTTTCGGTGACACACCACTACCACTACACAAAAATAGCACACTAATTAATCCTGTTACAACAAATCACAAAAAAAACAAGGGAGAAAAACCCACGTCGCTCCTGTGAGGAAGTAAACAAACACTGAAAAAGTAGGGTTAAACGGTGAATCTGAATTCGCTTATACCTCGCTGTGCTCACGTCAGGCCACTCTGACGTCAGAGTCCTCAGTCCTTGTATTCTCAGTGTTGTTGTTATATCACGTCGTCAAGGGTATATTCACTTACCAATACGCGGTAGTTATTCAAAACTCACGGATTCTATTGGCTCATTCATACATGAGTTATATAATCAGTAGTAATACTATAAGTACGTCAAAATAATCAGGTTATACATCGATAACTTGTTGCATAATTACAAGGAAATATCAGTTTGACAGTTTAAATGATCCGACCGCGAAGTGGTAGAATTATTCTATCAAACTGACACGATTTGTAATTATGCAGGAAGTTTGAGATGTATAACCGTATTTATTTTTAAGTACGCATTGTATTTGATACGATCATTTGTTGAGTATATTAAGTAAAAATCTCCGAATCGACTCATTTCCGAACAGTTATTGATAAACGTCAAAATTTGACGGTTCTGTCAGTTTTCGATTGGTAGAGCTACTCTATGTATAATCAGGTATTATCGAAATTATACGAGGTAACTTAAATTAATTGATCGTTCTGATTGGTTGAAAATCATAAGAAAAAAAAATACTCGAAATTATACAAGGTAACTTAACTAAATTGATCGTTCTGATTGGTTGAAAATTATACCAAAAAAATAATCACAGTAGTATATTACTTTAAGTCTCTAACAATATAATCGAATATCAAAAAGTGGTATAGATAGTAAGTACGTATTCTGACGAAAAAACAAGTGGAAATTACAAAATGTAATTGTTTTAATTTATTCCTAGGTACTTGATCTACTGGAGAGAAATTCTTGTGCAATTGTTCGATCGTTATTATCCAATATGTATTTGTGTATGTATGTATTGCTATTTTCCGAAAAAAATGTGAAATTAAAATACATTCTCGAAGAATGTAGACATTTGGAGAAGTTGTTAGCCAACAAGGTACGATGTGGCATATTGTGCAAGAGATATCATAAAAATATAACTACAAACTTCACTACTCAATAAACTTAGCATTCTACTGAATTTGAATTCTATAAAGCTTTTACAGCAAAATAAGCCATACAACTTGAACTTATAAAATTATGTTAGCTAAGCCCATGGAAGACAAGGTAACCATTGAAATACACATTTCCCATAAACATAAAAATGTAAATTTTTATCATGGTTTGTTTCCCCAGATGTGAAAAGATTTATCATTTCCTAGGAGACTTCTAAAATTTCTTCAGGTGGTTTTATTTCATAATCAACTGATTTTTTTATTACTAAAGTATTCAACGATTCAAAAACACTTTTCAATTGACGAGAGTTCGTTCAGTTGAATTTCAATATAGTAAGTATTCAATCGCTCTAAATTGTTGTCCACAAAATACGAAAAAATTTTGAACGCGTGTACGATAGGTGGTAGTTAATCAAAAAGGTACAATGTTTTAGAAAGATCGTAGACACAAAGGTTAACCAATCACAATAATGGAAAGACAAGAACATAAATATGCATCATAATAATAATAATCACGAATATCGAATTAACTGTATATTTGCACTGATGTATCAAATACATTTTTCCAAAATAGTTGGTTATCCAAGCGGCAATAATATTAAGCAACCCAAATATCTTATTAAGGTAATAATAGGGAAAAATTATCAGAAATACGAAAAAATACAATTTTTGCTGTTATATTAGTTATTGTGAAGATATTGTAATAATTGATGATTGGTAATTAACTGTTCAACAAAACAAAACTTGAATTTACTACGATTATTATCACAAATATATATATATATATATATATATATATATATATATATATACATATATATGTATATATATTTATATATATATACATATAAATATATATTCGAATTATTGTTGCCTGTGATCTATTTTTAATCTCTTGATAATTATTAGCAATAACAGGCTGGTTGAATCTTAAAAAACTCGATTTTATTAATTGACGTTTCACTATGATATTCGTAATTGAAATTTCTTTGACATTTATTAATTTAAAAAAATATGTAAACCTTTAAGGTGTTATGTCTAGCTAATTATATATTATACGCGAGTATGCTATTCAGTCTAATATTAACATTCAAAATTGTTATTATTAGATGTTAAGGGGAACCAAAGAAAACTTTTTACCTACGTAATGTTTGAAAATAAAAATAATAGGGTACTATTTATCTAACAACAAAGAAATTAGTCATGGGAAAACATTGAAGATGTGGAGTAGAATTATGGTATAGCACGTTTATATGGAAGCAGCCGTTGACACGTGTTTCGGACTCTTTGGTCCTCATCAGAACGGCGTAGCCAAGCATTGGATTGAAAATTTGAAGATGAAAAATAGTACAACAAACAAAATCCTCTGATACGGAAGACAATCAATCACACAATTGTGGTTTATTGTTCGAACTCTCCGGTATGGGGAGATTTTGGTCAAACTTTGCCACGGGAGGCGATCAATGCTATCCGCGAGAACTAAGAACGAGTAAATAATAAACAATAACAAAGAAATTAGTCGCGGGAAAATATCAAATAGGTAGAGCAAAATTATCGGTATAGTTCGTTTATATGGAAGTAGCCGTTTTTTAATGAAAATTTTTTTTATTTATTTAGAATTTCAAATCTTTTAAAAAAGCATACTTACAGTTTAAAAACAATGTATGAAACTCTCAGCTTAAGTTTGGGATCATTGCTATATTTTCAGCTTGCAATATTTAATTATTTATTCGAATTATTGTTGCCTGTGATCTATTTTTAATCTCTTGATAATTATTAGCAATAACAGGCTGGTTGAATCTTAAAAAAACTCGATTTTATTTAATTGACGTTTCACTATGATATTCGTAATTGAAAATTTCTTTTGACATTTATTAATTTGAAAAAAATTTGAAAACATTAAGGTTGCTTTGTCTAGCTAATTATTTATTATACGAGTATGCTATTCAGTCTAATATTAACATTCAAAATTGTTATTATTAGATTTTAAGGGGAACCAAAGAAACTTTTACCTACGTAATGTTTGAAAATAAAAATAATAGGGTACTATTTATCTAACAACAAAGAAATTAGTCATGGGAAAACATTGAAGATGTGGAGTAGAATTATGGTATAGCACGTTTATATGGAAGCAGCCGTTGACACGTGTTTCGGACTCTTTGGTCCTCATCAATTACGAATATCATAGTGAAACGTCAATTAATAAAATAGAGTTTTTTAAGATTCAACCAGCCTGTTATTGCTAATAATTATCAAGAGATTATATATATATATATATATATATATATATATATATATATATATATATATATATATATATATATATATATATATGGGTGCATCAGAACAACAGTGGTTCAAGTCCAAAATTTTGATTTTCTGTTTTATTCTCGATTCAGTACCCCCAATACGGTTCCTTTTCAGAGCAACAAAGATCCAAGTCCACTCCTCAATATTTGCCTTTAAAATGCCACTAGATTGGTATTGCTGTGAATTAAAAATGAAAATGTTCAGAGCAAAGGCGATTCATGTCCTATTTTTCCTGTCAGGACACGTATTGCTTCAATTAGTGGATGTGACTATGTGACTAAAAATTCAGTTAATTAACTGAAGATTCAAGTCATCAAATTCAAACGTGGACAAGCATTTTCTTCATTATTTAGAGAGATTGTCTCAAATGTTATGGACTTTTAGAGATTTTCTTAATGAAAAAGTGCGTTGTAAAGAACTTCACATCTTTAGCAGCGGTAAATCGTGAACCTCTGTACATGCAACGACGAGCCATAACTTTAGTAAAGAAGAACGAAAAATAATAGCTTCTACCTATTATACCACCTATTTCTCATCAATTTCATGAAAATCTTCCTGTTAAAATTAATACAAGAACTATCTTCCAAGATGGTCAGGATTAGAGTAGGTAATCAGTTGTTGAGTGATGAAGAGTTCAACAGCGAATACCAATTCGACAAATAGATTAGCTAGTTTTTTTAATATTCATGTTAAAATTGTTTTTTGATATATATTTTATTTTACTTACTTGTTTCAGTCTAAAAACATCTGTGCAATCCTAATACACACAAATTTGAATTTGTGACTCTACAATTCAAATTTATTTTCTGTGAAATTGTAAAAGAATGTTTTTAGAGCAAGTAAAATAAATAACATAAAATATTTTAGCTAAATTCAGTTTTATTCTTGTGACTTGGATTAAACAATGCACGTTAATATGAATTCGTTCAGTGCAACACTGATCTAAGTCCATTTTATTTTCTTAATTGATTGATTTGTTAGGTGTTTTTGTATTTATCATCCATGAAGTATAAGAGAAATAAAATTTAATATATCACCAAAAAGAATCTCATGAATCCAATTTGAAATAAATAACAAGAAATTACATATAAACATAAACGCAAATATCTTAATTAATCAAAACTTTGTGAAATGGACTTGGACCACTGTTGTTCTGATACACCCATATCATATAATCATGAGAAAGTTGGACAGGCTCAGCAGAAAACATGGTCTTGCGTTGAACAAAAAGAAAACACAAATTATGATAATAGACCGCAACCCTGTCAATGTTAGACAGATCGATGGTTTTGAGGTGATTGAGAAATTTAATTACTTAGGATCACTTATCACAAACAAAGGCGGTTGTGACGAAGAAATCAAACGCAGACTGGTCATAGCAGTAGCACGTAACTCAACAATAAAACTAACTCGAATATGGATAGACTCTGCAATATCTCAGCGCAGCAAACTGAAATTATTAAACTCCTTGATCTTTCTTACTGCCACATATGCCTCTGAGACCTGGGCTTTAAAAATGGCCAATCGAAGGAAAATAGATGCGTTTGAAATGTGGGCCTACAGAAGAATGCTGCGAATCTCATACACAGAACATCGTACCAACGTGTCAATTCTTAAGAAACTAAAAATCACCACAAGGCTATCAACCAGGATAAACTAATCATATTTACGCTATTTTGGACACATTTCAAGAAGAACGAATGGGCTGGAAAAATCAATGGCAAACGACCAAGAGGAAGGTCTCCGACGCGCTGGGTGGATCAAACCAAATAAATCATTGGTCACGGTCTGCATGAAGCTTCTCTTGCAGCTCAAGACAGAGAAGGATTGATATATATATATATATATATATATATATATATATATATATATATATATATATATATATATATATATATACGATCATCTACGACGATCGTCGTCTTCCGCTTCTCAACTTCCATCTCTGCCTATCTGTCCAATCTCCTTCTTCGAGGCCTCTAGAATTCATTGCTTCTTCAACGTCCTTCATGCATATTCTAGGAGTTTTTCCACGTTTTCTTCTCTCCGGTGGTATCCACTCGTATATTTTCTTTGGCCAACGATTTGGTTCCATTGGCTGGAGATGGCCGTACCACGTTAACTTTTTGCTGTCAACTACATCGAGGATAGTTTCTTGTTCGCCTATTATTTCTCTTATACTCTGATCGAGTCTGGAGATGCGACAGCTCCTTCGCCATTAATCCATCTCAAGGGATAGTAATTCATCTTTTTCTTTTTTGTTTAGCTCCCAGGTTTCTGCGCCGTAAGTGGCGATACTCTCTAGCATGGACCTATATAATAATATCTTTGTCTTATTCGTAATTTGGTCACTCTATAGTAATAAGTTCAGTTGACGAATAACTCTTTTCCCTTGTCCAATTTTGTTTATGTCTTGGTTGCTCTTGCCATTTGATGTGAGTGTGAACCCCAAATATCTAAACGAGGAACAGTTGTTCAGTTGTTCAGACTGCCACATCTGAATCCTCGCCTTTTTCGCCCACTACCATATATTCGGCCTTTTTAGTATTGATTGTCATGCCCCATTTCCTATATTCATCCTGTAATTTTCTAAACATACAGCTCGAGTCTTCTTGATCGCCTGCTATTAAGACCTGGTCGTCAGCAAAAAATAAAGTATATAGCGTTTCATTTCCCACTGGCACACCCATTCCAAGGCACTTTATCACAAATATACTTTGAACAATATAAAACTGCGATTGCAGTTTCGGTCACTAGACCATCATCGGGCAGATTGAGTTAAGAACTGAATACATAATTATAGTTTTGCGCTTACGGGTGAGAAAGAATTATTGCAGGTACCCAAGTAGACAAGAGGAACACGTTTCAACAAGGACTAATAGAAGTGGATATCCCAAATTGGTACAATAAAATGTTCTTAGAAAAATCGTTATTGTTTGAATACACTAAATATAGGAGAATATATCAAGTCAATCTGGTCGCTCAGCAAGATATCTTTTGCATTATGATTCTAATGATTTCTAATGATTCTAAGTAAGTTAGTTTGGTTCCTTTCGGTAATTTGTGCATAATTTGGAAGTTATCTATTTGTGGAAACGGGTGGTGGTTTTCACGGCAATGATTTGAAAACGTTCAATTCGGTTGATTTTTCGAAAAAGATTGTTGGTGTTCTTTAAATCTTGTCTTGAACGATCGACCAGTCTGACCTATATACACTCCTTCACATACAGGACGAATCAACCTATAAACTCCTGAACTTTCAAATTTTGAAGTGATATCTTTGGCATTGAATGAACTGAGAGTTTTGTCTTAGGTTTGAAAGCAATTTTCTAAGAATATTTTATTTTTCCAATTTGGGAAATCCACTTCTATTAGCCCTTCTTGTGTTCATGTGTTCCTCTTGTCTATTTAGGTACCTGCAATACTTCTTTCCCACCCGTGAGCGCAAATCTATAATTACGTATTCAGTTCTCAACTCAATCTGCCGGATGATGGTCTTCTTCTTCTTCCCGTAGCTCTATAACCCTATGTGGGTTCTAGCTGACTGCACAATGCGTCTCTACCCCTGTCGGTCCATCAACATCTGAGGGTCGTAGTCTAATCCCATGGTACGTAGGTCGCTGATTACGTTAGCGAACGAAAATTTAGAGTTTTCGAGCGAAAGATACTCCGGAAAATGTTTGGGCCAATACTAGATCCAGTCCATCTTGTCTACAGAACTAGAAAAAATAGGGACGATGGTCTAGTGACCGAAATTGCAATCGCAGTGTTATAATTTTTTCGTAATCCCATACTGTTATTTTGATTTAACGGTATTCAGATGACAATTGAAAAGTCAGTGTTAACGGCCGCCGGCCGTGCGGCCGTTAAGAAATCACTTGTTCAAATATTTATTTCAAAACATCATTCTGCTTACAATAACAACATTGAAATCTTGGACCACATCGAGTTGGGAGAATAAAGCTCTAATTTTCATTTCGCATAGGCTAATAATACATCTTCATTAACCACCTTTACATTCTTGCTTTTACGCCACATTTCAAAATTTTCATATTCTTTTTGATATCGCTCTTGAGTTATTTTCGGCAGTTAATCAACACTCGCTGCACTGCACATGATTCTCCCAATATTTCTAAAGGAAATTGGACTTTGTTCCTCAATTTCATCGATGGTCGTCGTTAAAGCGAACTTGAGAACACAAAAAACTGACGTTGTTTATAAAACTGTCAAACTGTTCCATGACAACAGAGTGCACGACGTTGGGATTTTCCTTTAGAATTGCGAGGTACGGGGTTTTTTCTTTCTTCGGAATCAAAATGTAATCTTTCAACGGGATTACGAAAAATTTTTAACGACACACGGCCGATACGCAAATAACGGATTCGGTTAGTTATAATCCTCGGCTGCGCCTCGGATTACAATATCCAACCTCATCCGTTATTTGCTACATATCGGTTTTGTTACGTTAATAACTATTGAAGTATTTTTGTGGTAATAAACGTAGTAAATTAAAGTTTTGTTTTGTTCATCTTGTTAAATTATCACGTAGTAACGACGGATTCCATCAACTATTAACAGTTATTTTAATGTGTTTTTGAACTGAAAAACGTGGCGTTTTTAACCACTTAAGTTTCAGTAGGATGTTCTGGGCGAGTCCTAAAATTTTCACAAAACCTTAATACCTCCACGCACATGAATATTTCGATATGTAATTTTTTATTTCATGCAATTTTCCTATAAACTACAGAAGATTGATGAAAAAAACAGACAAAAAATACCATTGTCATTCTATAGAAGTTGATCGAAGGTTCAGATAGTCAAATCTACTATCTTAGCGTACGCCAAGGCAGCAAAATCGTCGCATTTCTCATTCTGCGCTCAAACTTGGATAGCAACAATTTTGGAAAAAATCCCCGTTATCGACTAGACCCCTAAACTGAACTGTGAAATGATAAGCTGCACATGAAGCGAGCCAAACTTACCGTGGTGATGGATTCTCATACAAGAGGACGTGATGTCGGTGGTCACTGTGAAATAGGGCAGCCAAAGATCCTCGATGTAGGTCTCCCCGAACGCAGATTTAATGGTTTGATTGAAATCCTTGCCGCTGAACATCGACGTCACGGGATAGGTTAAATCCAAGAGTTGCCTCCACCACTGCGTCATTTTCTTGAATGAAAAAACAAGATTATTCGGAAATAGCTTCTGAATAACATTCGCAGATCTGAATGAATTAAAATTTTACTAGAAGCGGATTTGCACGCGAAACTCTTGGCTGAAATTAAAAGTGAGCTCGAAGAAAAGTCATTAAAAGTGACATTTTTAATGCCTTCTTTGAGTTTTAAAAGTGTACGTTTATAAGGTATAGTGTTAAAAATATTCTCAACAGTGTTAAAAATCTTTATTTTTCACTTGTTAATTATTATTTGTTGATTTTACCTTAGATACGGTTGCTATAAATATGCCCGTTATGAGCGGACATTATGGATCATAACGCCCGCTAATTGTACGAGAAGAAATGAAGCAACTTCCATTTATTGAATACTTCATAATCCTTGTCGTATACGACTCTGGATTTTTCCAGCAATGAATTATTCGCAGCTTTTGCTGCATTTTCTATGATATTCTTGGGTAAATTCATGTTCATTTCCATTATTTCTATAAGACTACACAAAGAAAGCAGCAATGACATTCACTAAATATGATGACAAAAATATTCACAAATGTCAAAATATCAACAATAATGACATGCCTACTATGAGAAGTAAATTGGAAAGTACAGGAGTAATGAATCGATTTTAAAATCGATTTTTCATTATAATAAAATAATTTTTTCGTGAAAAATAAAATCTTGTATGCACCACGTGCGTTAATAATATAATAATATTATTAATTAATATTAATAATACTATTAATAATAATTAATTAATAAATAATATAACGCACTTGGTACGTAAATAACTATTTTAACAAGTAGTGTTAAAAGAAAATTCCTTATAGACGAACATTTTTAAAGACAGTTTCACTGAAGATTTGCTTCTGTGAAGTGTTCTTCAATCTACACCAGGCGAAAAAATTAGTGAGTATATGCAATTTCGTATTGCTGGAGCGACTTTTTTTGGCAGAATTTCTAGTGTGGCTCTTTTTGCAGCCTCTTCAATGTCCACTGGTAACAAATCATCACTTTTATTTGAATAAGTATTTTTATCTACTCCTATTGTATAATATATTCATTATTCAACTGCGTTTTAGCAATTAATAGTATCTATTACCAAACAGCGTGAGTAATAATAACTCACTGCTATAACTCACTATATAGTCTACTAAGATCCCAAGTAAGATCGACCGTCACTCATCTGCTAATGTCACTTGAATAATTCTGACGTTTTCAAATTGAGTTACTACTACCTAATTATTGTGAATTTGTATTTGTATCTTTAGTATTTATTGTTATAGTCGTAGATAAAGTATAGTATTCAACGTGCGGTAATGGTCATAACTCACTTGATGAATTACAGCACTCGCTTGCAGCTCGTGCTGCAAACTTCATCTGCGTGAGCTATGACCTACATTACCGCTCGTTGAATAATATACTATTATTTTCAAAAGTACAATAATAACGTCATTTCTCGATTGACAGGATCATCGAAAAGTTCTATTTCTCCGCCAAGGAGGAGAAGTGTTGCCATGCAACATTTTTCCGGCCGGCGGCAGGAAAAGTGTTACTATGCAAAAGATGAATTTGGTAACCATGAACAAAAAAATTCTCCAATTCAAACGTCATTTTCACTTCCAACCACTTCTCACCAGGTTGCGAATAATAACTATCAATTATTTTACTTTATATCTGTCAGAATCAATTTTGCGTGGCAACCGTAACTAGGCAAATGTTCCATAATTCATAACGACATAAGTGGATAGAATTTTGTGTGTAAATGTGAATCAATCGAAAAATGGATATTCAGATTTTTATGAATTTCAAAACGTTTGAAAGTAAAATAACATATTTCATTCGGAGTAGAAGTGACTTTTCATGGCTCGCTTTCAATTAACCGCCTCACTGCGTTCGGCGGGTAAGCTCAAGCTCGCCATGAAAAGTGACACTTCTCCTCCTTATGAAATAATATACTATTATCGACTGACATTTTTTGAACTGTTTATGTCACTTATTGATTATGATGGTTACCACAATCCACAACATACGCGATGCTTGATAAAAAATCGAAAATAATTAGTTGTCAAGAGATGTCAAAAGTATGCGATTTCGACTTTTATTTTGTTACCAAAAGGGGAAAGATGTACAAAATAGTTATTTATGTACCAAGTGCTTTATATAGATCCTAACGCCCGGAGGGTAACTTTCGGCCCGAGAGATGAATGTTAGGATCTAGTAACGCACGTGGTGCATACAAGATTTTATTTTTCACGAAAAATTAGTATATTGTATAATTAGTGGGAAAAGCATAATATTCCCAAACGACTGTGATAATTAACGTCGAGATTTTTCAAATATTTTACGCGGTTCATCCCGAGAACCAAGTTTTTCATATATATATATATATATATATATATATATATATATATATATATATATATATATATATATATATATATATATATATATATATATATATATATATATATATATATATATATATATATATATATATATATATATATATATTTATATATATATATATATAAATATAAATAAAAATATATAAATATATATATATATATATATATAAAAATATATATATATATATATAAATATATATATATATATATATATATATATATATATATATATATATATATATATATATATATATATCGTCGTTGCCGCGGTGAAACCTCCTATGTGACAAAAACTCCAAAACGTGATTTTGATATCATTGGAAACAAGATTTTACCACCTATGTGCTAGTAGAAAGCACTCATGTGTTAAAAAAACGTAACACGATTTAAATTGATCAAAAAGAATTCGCCTATGTTTAAGAGTTAACCGCACCGCTAAAGGTACCAAGCAAATTCACCTTTGTGACAATTGCCAGGCTCAGACGTTACATAGGTGGTTTCAAATTAGTTTATCTCTGTGGTTGAAGTTTTGTTTTTTCTGGGAAAAAGTTACTATTAATAACTATAACAAATCAGTTATTTGCTTCTCCTGTCAAATCACGTTTTTGTCACTTAGGAGGTTTCACCGCGGCAACGACGATATATATAATATATATTATAATTATTCGCCATTATCCCAATCATCATCAGTCTTTATTATAGCACCAGAAGGTTGTGAATTGCAAAGTTTATCAAGAAAAAATCTACAGTTCAGTACATATGTTGAAACTGAATAGTCATAATGTGTTGTTGTTCAAACACATTTGTGAGAATACAACAGATAATGAAAGAGAAAATTAGAGCGTAATTGTAGACGTATAAAAGCCCAGAAGTTCTCATAATACAAAGTATGTGTACGGGTACAAACCCCGAGATCACTGTTTGAAATGAATGCCTTTAGTGGAACACACAGCGGCTATTATAGGTCAATATAAGGTCACTTCTGCGTATGTGTTCCAAGCTGGCTGGCTAATCTAAATATTTGCAAGGGATCCATGCGAAACGGCCTGGAAGTCAGCACATTGGACATTGCACATCTTCGCCAATTCATTGAACCATTGGTGTGTCGCCAACTGTTTGGGATTAATTTAGAATTTACATTACTTATCTGATTTGATATGAACTTGATCAATAGAGAATTTATAGTCTAATATAATACCTACTAAGTAATTTATTCCATACTTTAGCTTTAGAAGAATATGGAGATGAATCATTTAACAATCACTAAATTAATATTACGTACCTAATATATAAGCTATACTGTAGATGATACCAGACTGCATGAACATTGTGACATTTTGGATAGACTTACCTCATTCAATATGCAATTTGATATCATAACCATCGTAATAAATTTTAATTTAATCTTGTATTTTTTTAGTCTTCAAAAAAAGAACGATTATTGTATAAACGGTTGATCTATGAAATGTTATGTATCAAATTGAATAATTCCATTAATTCGAGAACTGACATTGCTAATATCAATCAAGAATATTTCAACATTCTAAATAAAATAAAAAAACTATCAAAATAAAGAGCTGACCGTATAACTTATTGTTTTTTTCATGGTTCATACGTCTGCTGCCTCTCATGTGTTAGTTGCAAGCGAAGAATATTAGTTCAGTTTCGTTTTCAATGCCTTTGTGTAGAAGTTATTCCACACTCATCCGACTATTAAATCTTAACAAATTAAAAAATTTTGACCACAGAAAATTGCCGTTATATTGTAAATATGATATTGTTTGATCACCTCAATTACATTTATAAAACAAACAATTTTTCATAATTAAATTCCATGATATCTGTTTTTAAATATTGATGTTTCTCTTTTTGTATTGTAAACTGTTCCTGTGTAAACAGTGAATCTTATTAAAAATTTTGTGCTTTGTATATCTTATGTCAACATCAAATATGAATCATATATCTCATTTCCAGCAACCCTGAATATGACAAAATAAATCGGTCGAGAATATTTTGGATATTTCATTGATGACCCCGTCCCAAACAAATAGCAGCTTATTCAAATCATCGTAATAAAGCCAAAAGTTTAGAGCTCAAAATGATCCTTATCAATACAAAAAACTTTTATATATAGTTTAAATACACTGATCAATTTGCTTCATTTTATTATAGCCGAAATATAGAGCTTACTATATCTTTTATCATTCGAGAAACTTCGATAACTGATAAATATACATAACAGATATATTGAAGATATTATAGTGACGAGGATATTTTTTCTCAGTAAAATGCATAAGTAATGTTGGAAAATACTAAAACAAATTAGGCAAAGTGAATATATCAAATGAAATGGTAATTATAACACTGCCAACAAATAATTTCCTTCATATTCTGCAAAAATGTTAGAGGTCTCTGAAACAAAATAAAAAGACCAGAGGTGACGTGGGGTGACACCGGGTTGGAACGAAAATGGTTTCCCTATATATAATGCAGCAACGCTTTCTCAGAATTCTTTTATCTGCTTCCTCAGACCTCTACACGTCACTCCATTAGTCATCACTTTAAAACAATTTCTACGATATTTGATCATCCATATTCTATTTATAAAAATAAATTGTTGGGTAATGTACTTCGTTTACAAGCCCATTGGCCGCTCGGAACCGGCGTTAAACTGCAGGTCCCTCGAGATGAAAAATAAAATAAAAATTTATTTAAAGCAGAGTATCTAACTATCGGAAAATGAGCCCAAATCAATAATCAACCTTACTTCACCAAAATTCTCTTGAAGCATTCTGAAATAAAAGATAAATGAAGATAAATGAAAATTAAAGGGCCAGCACCTAGATTTTAGAGGAGGTGATATCTGGTTAGTAGTGGAGATAACAACAGGACACCTCGCCTTTGTATCCGGAAAAAACTGCATTGATCTGATTCTAGATTCTGCTGAATCATTTTCCTCGGAAAAGTTGACATTGAAATCGTTACTTTTTCGTAAGAACATGAATTGATTTTTTTCGTTCAACTATTCAAAACGTTCCCTGATTATCATTGTACAACTGGATAGTAGAATATTTTTTAAGAATTATAATGCATTCAAAATCATACGAAATTTATAAAAAAAGAAACGATTTCATGGGACACCAGGTGGGAACGAAGTTCCTTCTGATAATATGGAAATGCCACAATTTGCATAAAAGAAACCTGTGCGTGTCGGGGCGCACGACAGAAGTGATAATTACCACACGAGGAGCGTAGCGACGAGTCTGGTAACACAGGAGTTTGGGAATATGCTTTTCCCACGAATTATACATACTATTTTTTTCTCCGATCGTTGATTTACATTTAAAAAATTAATTAATTAAAAAATATTTCATCCAAGATGTAATCAAGTAAGTTTAAATAGGTTTCTCTATGTTCATATTGAAATATAGAAGTAGTAACCATGGAAATTACTCTGTTATGACAGAAGTAAAATAATTTTAAAGCTGGTTTTGTTTGATTCGTTGTATTTTATAAGGAATTAAAAAAGAATTAGAAAACGTGAACACTGATAGTGATTATTTGTTGTCTTGCACGGCTCCTGAACTAGTAGAAGCCGCGAACGTGGCTTCACTTAATTTACTTCCGGCGAAATCCAAAGAGAAGTATGAACTTGCGTACCAACGCTTCATGAATTTTTGTAGAAGAAACAACAGTGTATCCTTTTCTGAGAATGTACTGATGACGTATGTTGCTGAATTGGCTAAAACAATGAAATCTTCGACGTTGTGGGCACATTATTCCATGCTTCAATCAACTTTGTCTGTTAAAAATAATATTAATATTGCCCAGTACCAAAAACTGAGAGCAGTTTTAAAACGTCAAGCTACAGGATACAAAAAATGTAAATATTAACAACAATTATAAAAATTAAAACCATACTTTGTTTCATTTTAATGTAATAATCCATTTGTTACATTACCACACGCTACAGCAGTGCGGTAAGAATATTACCGCACTGTTATTTTCTAATTGCTTAGCAACTGACCACTATTCTGGAATGTTGAGCTTTTCGCATAGAAAACAGGTCAAAATAGTGTCACTTTTCCCACGATCGGAGAAAAATTATTTTATTATAATGAAAAAGAGATTTTAAAATCGGTTCGTTGCTCCTATACTTTTCATTTTCCTTCTCATAGTAGGCATGTCATTTGTTGATAATTTGACGTTTGTGGATATTTAGAATTTTGTCGTCATATTTAGTGAATGTCATTGCTGCTTTCTTTATGTATATAGGAATAATGGAAATGAATATTAATTCACCCAAGAATATCATAGAAAATGCAGCCGAAGCTGCGAATAATTTATTGCCGGAGAAATCCAGAGCCGTATAAGACAATATTGTGAAGTATTTCATCAATGGAAGTTGCTTCAGTTGCCCTCGTACAATGAGCGGGCGTTATGATCCATAATGCCCGCTCATAACGCCCTAGGGCATGATGAGTGTATTTATAGCAACCGTATCTAAGGTAAAATCAACAAATAATATACAAGTGAAATAGTTATTTATGTACCAAGTGCGTTATATATATATATATATATATATATATATATATATATATATATATATATATATATATATATATATATAAATATATATATATATATATATATATCCTAACGCCTGATGGGCGTTAGGATCTAGTAAGGCACGTGGTGCATACAAGATTTTATTTTTCACGAAAAAATTATTTTATTATAATGAAAAAGCGATTTTAAAATCGGTTCGTTGCTCCTATACTTTTCAATTTCCTTCTCATAGTAGGCATGTCATTTGTTGATATTTTGACGTTTGTGAATATTTTTGTCATCGTATTTAGTGAATGTCATTTTGCTGCTTTCTTTGTGTAGTCTTATAGAAATAATGGAAATGAAAATGAATTTACCCAAGAATATCATAGAAAATGCAGCCAAAGCTGCGAATAATTAATTGCCGGAGAAATCAAGAGTCGTATACGAAAAGGATTATGAAGTATTTAATCAATGGAAGTTGCTTCATTTATCCTCGTACAATGAGCGGACGTTATGATACATAATGCCCGCTCATAACGCCCTAGGGCATAATGAGTGTATTTATAGCAACCGTATCTGAGGTAAAATCGACAAATAATATACAAGTGAAAAATAAAATGAAATAGTGTATGATATTTGTGTGGAGTTCTCCACTCACAAAATGAAGTCTCACTTTTAGCACTAATATCATAAATAGCTATTATAACATTGAATTGTTTTACATACTAATTATGTATATAACGAAACTTCGGAAGTCATGTGAATTAAAAATAAAGATCTCTATTGATTTGGCGATTTCATCACTTCATCTTCTTTATTTGAAAAAAAAACTCTCAATGGCATACAATTTCCTCAACAATATTTGTAACTGAAATATGTAAACTCACCTTAGCCCAGTCTCTAGCCTTTTGAGTCATCGTAGTCATATTCCTTTCTTGACACCAAAGGGCGCCCATGAGAGCACCTATACTAACTCCGCCCACCATGTCGATTGGCATTCCGGCTTCCTAGGGAAAAAAAATTCAAAATATCGAACGACTCTTAGAAAAAAACTTTCATCGATCAATCAATGACAATATGAAGATATTTTTCTCCTACCTGAATAGCCTTTATCATTCCTACGTGGGCGGACCCCCTAGCTCCACCTCCTCCCAACACCAAACCCACCGATTTACCCGTCAGCCATCTTGCCAGACGCGAAAAATCAGAATGAATGTTCGGCTCTGACGAACACACTTTAGAATATAATTCGTTCTGAAATAAAATGAAAGTCGCTTATTTTTGATACGTAGTACATCAAAAAGTGAGTGGATTAGAAATTTACTCGCTATTGTAGGATAGTTGAGCATTTGAAAAATAAAATGAAGTTTCGCCTCTGCTAAGGCATCTTCAGACACTGGAAGAGGCGAAACGTGCGTTACCATACGATGAAATTTAGTTTAAATATGTTGAAACAATTGTTTTCATTTCGTTCAAGATTGAAATTGATTAACATCAAGTAACCGCTGTCAATATTTAATTACGTATCCTTTTATTATATAAAAATTGATCTAGGATAGACTTTATAGAACATTCTTTCGAGGAAAAAGTGTTGCAAAGAATCCTTAAACTTTTCGATATTTTTTTTCGATTAACTTCAAGTTGGAGTGGTACATATCAATCCAAAATTGTTACTCACAATTCTATACAGCGACTTCCTCGAGAACATCCTGTTCGGACAAAGTATGTGATGATGGGACGAAACCCAGCTGCGCATGTTCAGCCAGGCGACGGTGTTGTGCGGCTTTCCGCCTTCTCTGTGCAAAAGCACCAATTCCTTCTGCGTGCGCATAGCGAGTCGTTCTATCTCCCTCTCCACTCTTCCTAGAGTCGGCTGGTTGTCTCCAAGGCCGACTATGATAATACTATCGGCCTGTCTGATACAACGTTGCGTCCAAACGCTCACGTTGTGATCGCACATGTAGAGCGATATCTTATGCTGGTCCTCTTGCTGCGCCAGCCACGATGTCAGTCGATATTCGTTGGTCGTGTCCATGATGGAGGAACCAAGAGATTTCTTTATCACGTCCGAAGTTAATCTTAGCGTAGGACCTGCAGACAAATGCGTTACTATTATCGGAGAAATAGAAACAAGCAACATTGGCTCTTTTTTAGGACGAACATAAGTAAACATAATAAATTCATCACAAAATTAATTCCTTAACTTTGACCCATTTCACTAGACAACTTTTACTTAATATATATATATATATATATATATATATATATATATATATATATATATATATATATATATATATATATATATATATATATATATATATATATATATATATATAAATAGACAGATTTTTATTAATTCCAAAAAATTACACAAGCATAAAAATGGAACAAGTTAACAACAATTCAGTGAATTACAAACGATTGCTTCACTTACTTCCACGAGGTATTGTGTGACAAAAATTGCTGTTTGTGGCCAAGTAAAAATTACATTTCATAACGTAAACCGTTGATGACAAGTCAATTTCGTTCTTTAAAATGAAGTAGTGCACTTAAAGGCATGAACCAAAAAACAAAATGTTGGAAAGGAATGGTTCTCAATAAAAACTGGTATTTCGAAAGAACTTGACCACGAAACCACTCCACAGGATATTTTAAAATTAGAGCTTAAGAACAAACTTCTACTTCACTTCGTATATTGCCGAATAAGCCAGCATTTAGCAAAATACTGCATGTGCAAGTTAAAAAAGATAATTTTATCTACAATTTGGTGAAAATTTTTTTAAAATCGAACTAAAAATGAAAAAACTATGAGATCTCATATTTTGCCAAATATTAACTTGTTGCGTTTTTTTTGCACCTGAGTATATATATATGAGAATGAATACTAATTTGCACTAAACAGGCGCAAAGTGTATGATAAAGAAAATAATTGTTGGGAAATTAATTTGAAAAAATTAATCATCAAATCAACTCTCCTGCGAAGCTGTTTTCATAAGACCCGACGACAAAGAAATCCCATTAATCCTGCAAGGGTGAATGTTAGAAGTCTGTTTCACTCTTCAACGACGCACATCAGCAGTGTCCCGTCCATCGACCGAATGGGCAACAACATCGTCTCCACACAACCACCTCGAAATTTCTGAGACTGGGCACTACCGATGAGTTCGTTGAAGAGCGAAACAGATGTCGAATTTTCCAATATTCTCTCTTGAAGGATGAATGGGAATTCCATGTCGATTGTCGACAGGTCTCATGAAACTATCTCCGATGGAGAGTTGATATGATTGATTAATCAACAAGTATTCAAATGAGTTTCCCCACTAATTATTATATATATATATATATATATATATATATACATATATATATATATATATATATATATATATATATATATATATATATATATATATAATAATAATAATAATAAATAATTCAATTACAAACCTATTACATGAAGACAATGGTACAGCTCATAGGTGAAAGCAACTAATGGCACATCATCGGAAGCAGCAACAATGGCTACAGTAGAGAAGTTATTTTGAGCAGAACGAGTCTCGTAAGCTGTGTTGGCAGTCGATAAACTTATGCTAGGAGTTTGCCAAGAACCTATAAAGAAAACTGTTATGATTGAAGTGAAAATGTACAACAGTAACATTCTGCGCTCTTACGAGTATTGCACAATTGTATTTTTTTTTTACAGTTAGCCATAAGGTATATGGCTACATTCAACTCACCTAAAATTCTATGTCCTAGTAAATTAATCAGCCTAGTTACAACAATAGGATATCTCAATTTTATGGCGTTGAACAGTCCTTCGGGTAATTTGGCCAGTTCGGAATCCCTAACGGCCATCACAGTCGTGCTACGTCTTGTATGGGTTACCATCTCGACCTGAGGACAAATTGTTATTTGGTACAGTCTAAGTGTTTTAGTAACAAAAATACTGAAAAAAACGTAAAATTAAAAATTTGATAGAACTTATCAAAACTTCATCAGATTTTTTTTTAAAGCTATTGCAGAGCTTTTATCGCGGATTTGAGCGCGGCGACCGAATCCAGAAATTCCGTAACGGAAATAAAACCTAACACCCCCCACTCCGCCTACCATGTAGCTCGGCCGAGCGTTCGCTTAACGTGAAAGCAGGGGTTCCCCAGGGATCCGTAATAGAAAACATAAATATAGAAAACAACGATATTCAATGGTCTAAGGAAGTTACTTACCTGGGAGTAACTATGGATGCGAGATTAACATGGAGAAAACATGTAAACAAAGCAGTACTGAAGACATGACGCAGCTGTATCCACTCATCAATAAGAAGACCAAGATGACGAACAGAGTAAAGATAGCTCTGATAAGAGCCATAGCCGAACCACAACTGTCAGTAGCGTGAGGATACACTGCAAAAATCAACTTAGACCGAATAGCAAGTACGGAAAATAGATTCATTAGAACAGCCTTGGGAGCACCATGGTATATTCGAAATGAACAAATACATAGAGATATTGAATGGGAACCTATCGAAGAATTTATGAAGAGAAAAGCGCAAAATATATTTACGGCAATAGAAGAGCATCAAAATCAAGAGCTCAGAGATTTGACAAACTAGGATCCAGAAGAGGACGCACAAAGAACGAGAGTCTATTACAAAAGACCTAGAGACCAACTTGAATAATAATTATTTTATTTACTGGTACTTCCATCCATAAGCTGTACCCAAACAGATCTCTTCGGAAATCTCTTGGGCGAAAATTCACATTTTCCATGTCCCCTTTCCTTTTCAATGCGCCGCGACGCACAGAGCCATACACTTGGGTCTTGAAATACAGACACAAGGAAGAGAACAGGTTCTAGTGCTGACCGCAGCACGTGAGTCCTAATTCTAATTCCGGCAAGTGCCCGGAAACCGAAGGAACAGGTGTGTTTTTAGTGGGTAGGCAATATTGTATATATATATATATTTATATATATATATATATATATATATATATATACATATATACTATATATATATATATAGTATATATATATATATTAAATATATATATATATATATATATATATATATATATATAATATATATATATATATATATATATATATATATATATATATATATATATATATATATATATATATATATATATATATATATATATATATATATATATATATATCAACTATTGAATACCACACAGGCCGGGTTAGCAACCGGTATCACTTTCGAAGTTTTCACCTCGATAAAAAAAAAAGAAGCTTAACGTACGGATCGAGACGAGCTGCTCCGAAATCGGACGAATACGTTAGCAGCGAATACAAAATCAATATGGCTGACTTCCGGTTTCACAGAAAACGATATAAAAATTAAAATGGAACACCCTGTATATTTTTACATATTTTAATTCTGAGGCTTCAAATACATACATTCCATCTGTCAAAATTTGTTTTCATATTTCGTAAACAGGGTAGGTCTCAGGAGCAAAGGGAACTAATAAGAATAAGATTTTCAATAATTACTTCGTTATTCAGGAATTGAGAAAACTGATGTGTGCATCATTTTGAAGGAATTTGAAGGAGCTTTTTGATATACAGGGTGGCCCATGTATGTTTCTATTTAAACAACTGAGTTTTGGTTCGAAAAAGAATTTAATCGTTAACAAACTTCACGAAAATGAATTTTTTCAAAAATTATTAATTTGGGCAATATTTTAAATCAATTATCTATGATTTAGACGACGTCGCAGCCATCTACGATAAAAAAAACAAAATGAAAAACAAAATTGAAACGGCGCTAGAATTGATATTTGACAGATGGAATGTATGTATTTGAAGCCTCAGAATTAAAATATGTGAAAATATACAGGGTATTCCATTTAAATTTTTTATCGTTTTCTGTGAAACCGGAAGTCAGCCATACTAATTTTGTATGTGAAAAAATTCAAAATTATGTCTGAGATAAACCACTGAAATTTCAATAAAATCGAAGAATCCATTAAAAAGTTATAGGGGTGGCCCATCACTCATTTACACACGTTGTATATATATATATATATATATATATATATATATATATATATATATATATATATATATATATATATATATATATATATATATAATATATATATATTTTATATATATATATATATATATATATAATATATATATATATATATATATATATATATATATATTACTAATATTATGACTATGAATATTGATATAAAAATTGCACACGTTAGCGATGTTAATGTTAGGCGCTCATTTGTTGGAGTTATTTGTGCGTGCTTATGCAAACTTAGAAATGGCCTACACATAGTCATTGTAGCAATTTCCATTTCTCCGAATCCAAAATTGGACGAGAATATATGCTATTTTCTTATTTCAGTTACCATAAACCTATAGTTCCAATGATAAAAATTCCAGAACCATAACCGACATGTATTGTAAGATAATAAAAATATTTTAAACGATATTAACTTCTCATTTATTCGATAAAAGCAAATTGCAATTTCGGTCACTATACCATCATCGGGCAGATTGAGTTAACAACTGAATACATAATTGAGGCGTTGACTATGAAAAGGAGGTAAGTGCCAAAACTTAAATTTTCCAGGAGGAGCAAAAAACCAAATTGATACATGAATAAATAACAAGAACGCACCTTTTGGAGTAGAAAATGTATTTACTATACGGTTACATGCAAACATTGTTAGATAATAATGTAAAAAAAAGATTCAAAGATTATTTACAAATATCTTTATAAATGTATGGTGAACCCATGCTGCGGCACTTGTCACCTTTGCAAAGCAAACAGTCATTCTTTTTATTTTATTTATTCAAGTACTCTAAGAGATAACAAGATCCATAATGAGTATAACATGTAAGATTGTATGAGTGACATGCATGTCCTAACATTTCAGTAACTTATATGAATTTTTTTAACTTAAATAACTATTGTAGTCAGAGGAAGAGATCACTTTTTACAAATCATAGGTTCTCTAGGAGGAGTTTTTTCATCTTTCTATTGAAACTGTCAATGGACGGACTGTTTTTAATATGTTTGGGAATTTTGTTGAACCATTGTAGAGCTTGAAATGTAGTCCCAACATTAGTTGCATTTGGTAGTATGTGGAAATGTTGATTTGTTCTCGTATTGTAATGATCTATGTCACAATTTTGAGTTAGGTTGATTTCTGTTTCAGTTTGGTTGTTTTTGATTTTGTAAATAATTTTGACACTATCCAGTTTAACTATATCAGGGACTTTCAATATTTTTAGATCTTTGTAAAGCATTGTTGTATTTGTCCTATATGGAAAATTAAATAAAGTTTTAACTATTTTATTCTGGGCTATTTGTAATCTATTGATATATTGTTGTCTTGCTTGTCCCCAAAAAGCAGCTAAGTAAATCAGATGTGAATACACATTCGAATAGTAAATTTGGAATTTAGTTTTTTTGTTGAACTTCATGGCACTGTGTTTTAGGTGATAACATAGATAGTTCTGTTGCCACAAGCGGCATTTTGTGACACCGCTCAAAACTAAACGGGAGGTGATAGGCACTTACCTCCTTCTCCACGCTATTGGCATTTAGAATCGTTTCAGTAAAAAAAATAATTTTCTGCAATTTTGGCACTTACCTCCTTTTCAATGTCAACGCCTCAATTATAGATTTGCGCTTACGGGTGGTAAATAATTATTGCAGGTACCTAAATAGACAAGAGGAACATATTTCAAGAAGGGCTAATAGAAGCGGATTTCCAAAACTGATACAATAAAATGTTCTTGGAAAAATCATTATAACAAGTCAATCTGGTCGTTCAGCAAGATACCGTTTGCATTATGATTGAGTTTAAAAATTTCTAATGATTTTAAGTAAGTAAGTTTGACTCCTTTCGGTAATTTGTGCATAATTTGAGAATCCACTTCTCCTATATTTAGTGTATTCAAACAATAATTATTTTTCCAAGAACATTTTATTGTACCAATTTGGAAAATCCACTTCTATTAGCCCTTCTTGAAATGTATTCCTCTTGTCTATTTAGGTACCTGCAATAATTCTTTCCCACCCGTAAGCGCAAATCTATAATTATTCTGTACTCAGTTCTTAACTCAATCTGCCCGATGATGGTCTAGTGACCGAAATTGCAATCGCACTGTTATATTTTTCGAAGTATTTTTGTGATAATAAACGCAGTAAATTCAAGTTTTGTTTTCATTCATCGTGTCTCTCTTTTATTGCAACGTTTCAACTCACCACGCCGATGAGGTCGCCCTTTCCGTATTCCCCCACCAACTCCTTCTTTCCGTTCTTGTGCGTGATTACCGACCTAAGACGGCCCGATAAAACGATGTACGTTGAATCGCTCTCCTCTTCCTGCCTATAGATGGCCCTGCCGGACTCGATGAACTGCCAATCGAGCGCGAAGTCGACCTGCCTCACGAACGGCGACAGTCTCTTTATAATCATGTTGGATATGTACAGCACTATCCTAGGCTCGTCTTTCATCATGCTGAAATTTGACCATGCAATAATATAAAAATCGTATAATGCGCAAACGGTAATTTTCATTTTATTCTATTTCTTCAGGTCTCAGATATGAAAAGTTCTAGTCACAGGAAAACTGCAGATGATACGAAGGGTATCATCTGCACTCGATTGTCCGATAACAAAGGAATTAAAAAGTCGAAGGAATGCGTTAGTACCAAAAGATATTTTATGACGATGAGAAAACGCAGTTTTTTATTATACCAAGTATAAGTTCACGAATTATTAAGCTATTGCATAGCTTTTATCGGGGGCTTTGAGTGCGGCGATCGAATCAGGAAATTCCGTATCGAAAATAAAACCTAACACCCCCCACTCCGCCTACCATGTAGCTCGGCCGAGCGTTCGCTCAACGTGTACGTATATGGTACGACTGTACGAAGCTCGCACGGATCGATACGAGCTGCTCCGAAATCGGACGAATACGTAAGCAGCTGTTTGTGAGAAAGTATACAGGGTGTTCCACCAGGAACTGCATCGATGGATATATGGAAAACTAAACATAGGAAATGTCTGAAAATTTGGCTGTGTACTAATGTCGATGGGGGACATCCGGCTAGAATATTTTCGAGATGATGGCACTTCCGGTTATACCGGAAGTAGGTATCAACTTGCTTATTTCAAATGAGACACTCTGTATATTATTACATTTTTGGATTCTTCACAAAATTCTAGATAGATTTTATATAATGTCCTATACCTATCTTCAACTGTTTCGGAAATATTTGAATTTATTTGTCAGAAATTACGTATGCAGATCGAGTAATAATCATTTTTTTGTTCAAAAAACGGTATGACTGCCCAATATAGATAAATTTCCTGCTAGAGGGGGTTCTGTTTTAGCGTAAGAATGATAATATTTTGAAATTTAATATACAGAGTGCTCAGGAAAGTATTACTAAAACGGACGTTGAAAAACTACAAAAAGTCCATTTTTTCAAATGAGTACCTACAACTTTTATTATTTTATTCGATTCAGTATCAAAAATAAGGGCTACTTTGTATGAGGTCGCCTATTCCTAAATCTTATAGTTTTCGAAATATTTGCAAATTCATGGTTTTTGGTTAAAAAAAATTATTTCTTGAAATTTTGTAATAGTAGGCGTGTGATGCCATATTTGTTCTCGGCCAGATTACCATGGAAACAAATTCCAAAGAGATGTCATTATTCGAAAAATTATTATTATATATAGTAACACAATCATGCCAAGTCGTTTGAATTATACAAACGAAGATTACTTGAATTTGTTTATTATTTATGGAGAGTGTAATAAAGTGATAACAAGAATATGTGATATTTTTGCTGCTCGGTATCCGCAAAAAGCCAAGCCATCACCAAATACCGTTAATCACATTGATGACAAAAACAATTAGTAAACAAAACTACTTTTTTAGTAGATATTCGAATTGTTGTCCCTGAACTTCCAAACATTTTTCACACCTCCGGTATAATTCTTCGTGTGTTGCCTTTCTCACTGATTCCGCATTTAGATTTTCAAAAGCAGTTCTCACACGTTCCATACAGTCTTCCATCGTTGTAACTGGAGTATGATATACGCGATCCTTAATTATTCCCCAAATAGAGAACTCTAGTACTGCAAGATCTGGAGATCGGTGCGCCCAACGAAAAGGTCCATTGTTGGCTATCCACTGGTCACGAAACACTTCTTGCAAGAAGTCATTCACCATGTCACCGTTATGTGGAGGTGCGCCATCATGCTGATAAAAAATGTTTCTGAGATCAGCCAGTGGTAAATTATCCAAATAATTATTTTGAAAATTTCGCAGAATGTTGAGATACCTCTCGCCTGAAAGGTAATATTATACTAATCCCTTTAATTCAACTTAAACACGTCTCTCAAACTTACCGTTCAAATTTTCTTGATAGAAATGAAGTGCAACAACGCTGTCATTTCTAACAGCACAATAAACATTAAATGTCCACGATTCTTGATAATTTATGCCCGCCACATACGCTACGGTAGACCGGAGAGGTCTACCTGCGCAGGTAGACCGGAGCGTATGTGGGAATAGTATTTGCATGTTTTTGTACGTACACAGACCTGCGCAGGTATATCTGCACAGGTTTCCTATCCGGTCTACCGTAGCGTATATGGCGGGCATTAGTTCCCTGTATACATGGGTATTTGTATCACCCCAATAATGTGAATTTTTGGAAATTCCTGACTCTACTGCAACTAGCCTTAAAGACATCGTCGGATTGGCTGCAAAATATCCCAAAATTGCAATTTCAATGTTTTCATTGTCTACAATTGGTTTAATTTTCTGCGTATTGCTTTTGACAGATCCAACATTTATAAAATTTTGTATTATATTTTTAACGGTATTTGGTGATGACTTCGTTTTTTGCGGATACCGAGCAGCAAAAATATCACATGTTCTTGTTATCAGTTTATTACACTCTCCATAAATAATAAACAAATTCAGGTAATCTTCGTTTGTATAATTCAAACGACTTGGCATGATTGTGTTACTATATATAAAAATTTTTCGAATAATGACATCTCTTTGGAATTTGTTTCCATGGTAACCTGGCCGAGAACAAATGGCATCACACGCCTACTATTACAAAATTTCAAGAAATCATTTTTTTTTAACCAAAAACCATTAATTTGCAAATATTTCGAAAACTATAAGATTTAGGAATAGGCGACCTCATACAAAGTAGCCCTTATTTTTGATACTGAATCGAATAAAATAAAAAAAGTTGTAGGTATTCATTTGAAAAAAATGGACTTTTTGTAGTTTTTCAACGTCCATTTTAGTAATACTTTCCTGAGCACCCTGTATATTAAATATCAAAATATTATCATTCTTACGCTAAAACAGAACCAGCTCTAGCAGGAAATTAATCTATATTGGGCAGTCATACCGTTTTTTTGAAGAAAAATATGATTTTTTCTCGATCTGCATACGTAATTTTTGACAAATAAATTCAAATATTTCCGAAACAGTTGAATATAGGTATAGGACAATATATATAAAATCTATCTAGAATCTTGTGAAGAATCCAAAAATGTAATTATATACAGAGTGTCCCATTTGAAATAAGCAAGTTGGTACCTACTTCCGGTATAACCGGAAGTGCCATCACCTTGAAAATATTTTAGCTGGACGTCCCCCATCGACATTAGTACACAGCCAAGTTTTCAGATATTTCCTATGTTTAGTTTTCCATATATCCATCGATGCAGTTCCTGGTGGGACACCCTGTATAGGTGTATAGGTATCTATCATCATCTTTATAATGCCATCTCACCGCATGTGCGCCCCGTAAGTGTACATTTAGGTAGGTATATATGTATACATAGGTGTACCTATGCTATATATATTACTAATATTATGACTTCGAATATTGATATAAATATTGCACGCGTTAGCGATGTTAATGTTAGGCGCTCATTTGTTGGCGATATTTGTGCGTGCTTATGCAAACTTAGAAATGGCCTACACATAGTCATGGTAGCAATTTAGATTTCTCCGAATCCAAAATTGGACGGGAATATATGCTATGTTCTTATTTCAGTAACCATAAATCTATAGTTTCAATGATACAAATTCCTGAATAACCGACATGTAGGGTAGTTGGGGGCAAAAACACGCACGGGGCATAAGAACGCACCCCATTTAAATTTGCCTCTAATATCCAGTTTGAAACGATTTTAGTCACAAACGAATGGCAACAGTGTCCCATATGTATTGTTCCAAGATAGTAGGTGATCCACGCCGTGTCTACAAACTATGAGGTAAATATTATTTTTTAATATTACAGTGTAATATTGGCGTAACATAATTAATTTATGATGAAGTGAAATTTGCATTATTTGTTGAATTGTTTCATTGGGGTGTTCTTGGCTTGATTGTGGGTTATTATGTTGATGTGTTTTCGATTGAGGTTAAGACGTTAAAATCTTAATAGATGATTTTGATAGTTATACAAAATGGGGCAAAAATACGCGAGAGCTATGGGGCAAAATCACGAATGCGTATTTTTGCCCCATTAACTTAAATTATCTCCATTTATCATGTAGCAGGCCTATTTTCCACAGCATTCACAAAAACTGCTACTGTAGACATAGCAAGAGAGGGCTTTCGGTCTACAGGAATCTACCCACTCGATGAAAATAATTTTTCGGACGTAAATTTTATGCCAGCGGAAGTAAGAGAGAGAGAGAGAGAGAAACAGCTTTATTGTCTTATAAAATTACAAAATTTTGTCGACAAAGCACATACCTATAAAAAATTGAAAATAAAATTTAACAATGATAACTAATTAAACAAAACACACTTTCAATCGTTGAACAAAACAAGAATCTATTAAATAGAAGAACAAAATAGAAAAACATTTATCAGTCGATTATGTATAAACATATGTTAAGAATCAACATATTTGTCAACTAAACTTATTATACAGATATAAAATTTTGTATATTACAAAAAAAAAAAACAAAACATTAATATATGTTGCTACTAAATGTGGATCTCAAGGGTCTATGTTACATTGTGAAATTCAGTTACAGAATAAAATTCTGCCACTGAGTAAAATGGTCTCTCCAAAAGAAAAGCCTTAGTTGAACTTCGGAACTTATTGTACGTACTCAAGGATTTTAGCTCCAATGGTAGATGATTGTATAACTTTCCGGCATTGTAGGTAAAGGAGTTTTTTGTTAAGACGGAGGTGGGCGTTATTAAATAAATATCGGTATCTGAATTTCTTGTGGGATATCTATGATTTGGTCTTTCTGAATAGTTATGAATGTGTTTGCGAACCAAACAGACGGATTCGAATATGAATAGTGAAGGAAGAGTTAGAATTTTGAATTTTTTAAAGTAGATTTCGTAATGTGTCCTTCAGATCAGATCAAACTTATAACGAACTGCTCACTTTTGCAATCTGAAAACAGACTCAAAGTGGGATAGGCTGCATGAACCCCAATATGGCAAACCATAACGAAGGTGTGATTCGAATAAAGAAAAGTATGTCGACAACGCAGCAGAAATTGAAAGCTCTCTAGAAACCGTTTTAATGGCGAAACATGCAGAAGATAATTTTTTTTGTTAATATGTCTATATGAGTAGACCATTTGAGCGACTCATCAATATAAAGACCTAAAAACTTCGCTGAGTTCACTGTTTGAATTGTTTTATTGTTTAGGGTAACAGGTTGAAGGGTTCCTCTGTAAGACATTACTACAGTTTTATCTGTGTTGAAACAAAGTCCATTTGAATCAGACCAGGCCTTAATAGCCATCAAATCATTACTTATAATTGACTGTAAGGCTTGTATATCAGAGTTACTCCAAGTTACACTGGTGTCATCAGCAAACAAAGTAATTCTACCACTTATTTTCAAGTCCACAATATCGTTGATGAAAAGAAGAAAGAGAATTGGTCCTAAAACCGAGCCCTGAGGTACCCCACTGTCTATTGGTAGATTTATTGAAATCTTACCATTTGCTCGTACTATTTGTTGCCTGTTAGTTAGGTAACACATCAAATTTTAGATGAAAACTTAGACGATGAAGATCATATTTTCATCCAGTTCGAGCCAAAACAAGTGAAAGAGAAAGTAACTTTACCTGAACAAACAGGCTCAAAAGAAACTATAACTGACTCGATAGGGCCCCAGCCATCATCAAAAACAGAACAGTCAGTAATTTCTATACCTGGTCCCTCAAATATGACTGCATTTGGAACTCTAGAATATTTAAGTGATACAAATACAGATATCATTCCCTTTCCAAAAATTAAGATAAAGCGGAAACGAACCAGGTAAAGTTTAAAGTCAACCCTACTAACATCGACACCAAATAAAGAGTGACTTATACAAGAACAAGAAGAAAAGAAGAAAGCAGAAAAAGAGAAGGAGAGGAAAACTTTACTGAGGAATCAAAAGGTCAAAAGTCAAAGTGCTAAAGTTCGTGCCGCCAAAAGAAAATGTTTCGACGAATCATCATCTGATGAATCAGTAACACTCTCCTATAATGAAAGTATTAATTCCTGTGACATATCTTTTTCCGAAAACGATGAGAGGCAAGATCTCGATGAAGTATCAAATATTTCGCCTGAAGACTTTGTAGTAGTGAAGATTTTTGGAAAAAAATCATATAGATTATTTGTCGCCAAAGTCTGCCAACAAAATGATTATGGTTATGAAGGTGTATTTTTTAAATGACTGGCCACATCATTTCGTTTTCGTGAGACAACGGAAGATGCCTATTTTCGAAAAGATGATATTGTTTTAAAGCTCTCAAAGCCAATAAAAACAAGTTCTTTTAGATTTTCGGAATCAGTAGGATTCTCTAACGACCTCAGCGAATATAGTTCTCTTTTGGATTAACGTTTTGTCATTTATATTTGATATTTTTCAATAAAGTATAGCTTTTTTTGAACACTTACCACCTCTTTTATTTGGCATTTTAACTTTGGGGTAAAAATACGCACCTGCGTACTACTGCCCCATTTGTAGGGGCAAGAGTACGCAGACGCAGATTTTGTGAAAACATGTTTTTCATTCAGTAGTGAACTTATAGAACTTCTGTCGATACTAAAAATGGGAAAACAGTATATAAGCTCTCCCTCGGTAACATTGGAAAAATTCTATACTTTCATATTTCCTGAAGACGACAGAAGATAACGTAAGTGCGTATTTTTGCCCCCAACTACCCTATTGTAAGATAATAAAAATATTTTAAACGATATTAACTTCTCGTTTATTCGACAAAAGAAAAAAATTTGTCTTCTTATCGGTCACCACGCGCTCAAAGAGTGTAACTTGAATTGATATCGAAGAAAAAACTTGAATTAATATCAAAGAAAAAGAAAAAAAAAATACCGCATAAATAAAAAATAAATAAATAATTATAATTGCATCAGTTGATAAAAAATACTGCATAAATAAAAAATAAATAAATAATTATAATTGCATCAGTTGATGAAAAATACTGCATAAATAAAAAATAAATAAATAATTATAATTGCATCAGTTGATGAAAAATGCTGCATAAATAAAAAATAAATAAATAATTATAATTGCATCAGTTGATAAAAATGCAAAGGTAACAGACCAACGTGGCGATACTCACTCGTAAAAGGTGTTCTTGTTGATCATCGCTATTCTGCTGAAGTGCTTCGCCTTGAGCGTGAAAAAACTGGGCTCGCCAGTCAGGACGGCCAGGCCACCTATAATCTCGCCGGGATACGAGGTGAACATGTGCTCCTCCTCCTCTTCTGTGGAGTTCTTCTGGAGGACGTTCAGAGCGCCAGAAATGATGTAAACCAACGCAACGTCCTGAAACGTCATTTGAACAAATTAGGAAATTAAATATTTCCATCCGTTTTTGTGAGACACATCTCCAAAATCAAAAACAATGCATTCAAATTTAGGCATTTCATATATATATATATATATATATATAGAAAATTGTCAAAATATTATAAAATACCCAAACAAGGAACTTTATTTACGACACCTTCCAGGAAAAGCTAAAGCACCTCGAGGTGATTTCAACAAATGTCATTTATGCTAAATTGAAACCGCTGCGTCATAGCAAACCGTAAACACTTCGGTTCGGTTAAGTCAGTGGTCCCCAACCCTATGCCCGTCTACCATTTTACGGGTGCCCGCCACTCATGGTCTATTCTATAGACTAGAACTGATGCCTGTGCGGTATGAAAACATAGAACGAGTAGCGCAGTGGTCTCACCTGATATATACTCACGACATTCCTAAGACAACGAACACAAGATTATTCGTGTATGCTGACGATACTGCCATTACCAGCACATATAGGAACGTAGGAATAATATGTAAAAGGCTACAAGAAGAGATGAACCAAATCTCGAAATGGTGCGTAAAATGGAAGATAGGAATCAATGGCCAGAAGAGCCAAGCAATCTTATTCCAGAAAAGGATGCAAAAACCAATAGAAAACATAAAGATAGAAAACAACGATATTCAATGGTCTAAGGAAGTTACTTACCTGGGAGTAACTATGGATGCGAGATTAACATGGAGAAAACATGTAAACAAAGCAGTACAAAAGACAAAAGCAGCAATGGCGCAGCTGTATCCACTCATCAATAAGAAGAGCAAGATGACGAACAGAGTCAAGATAGCCCTGATAAGGGCCATAGCCAGACCACAACTGACGTACGGATCAGTAGCGTGGGGATACACTGCAAAAAGCCACCTAGACCGGATAGCAAGTGCGGAAAATAGATTGATTAGAACAGCATTGGGAGCACCATGGTATGTTCGAAATGAACAAATACATAGAGATATTGAATGGGAACCTATCAAAGAATTTATGAAGAGAAAAGCGCAAAATATATTTACGGCAATAAAAGAGCATCAAAATCAAGAGCTCAGAGAACTGACAAACTACGATCCAGAAGAGGACGCACAAAGAATGAGAGTCTATTACAAAAGACCTAGAGATCAACTGGACTAATAATTATTTTTTATTTTCAGGTACTCAATCCATTAGCTGTACCTAGATTTCTTCGGAAATTTAGGCGAGCAATGGAATCTTTTTTAATGCGCCGCGACGCAGAGAGACATACACTTGGGTCTTGAAATATAGACACAAGGAAGAGAACAGGTTCTAGTGCTGACCGCAGCACGTGAGTCCTAATCTAAGTGCGAGACTGAAGGTTTAGTAGGCTAACGCCCGGAAACCGAAAGAACAGAGGTGTTTTTAGTGGGTAGGCAATACTGCATATATATATTTATATATATATCAGCTATTGAATCCCACACAGGTCAGGTTAGCAACCGGTATCGCTTTTGAAGTTTTCACCTCGATTAAAAAAAAAAAAACAAAAAAAAAAAAAAAAAAAGCAGTGGTCTCAACTGACGGTCACTGCTTGCTTCTCGACTACCGTGCGTTTCCAACAAGGTGCAAAGAAGAACAATCCTTTCCAGGATGGTGAGTTGTCAAAAGGAGCATTTTTGGCGGACGCCGGGTTGCTTATTTGAGGGATTTCGCACCAAACGTGAGATTATGTTAGCAATACAAGACCTCCAGTTGTCAGCCAGCACCGTCACAAGAACAATACACGATATTTCAAAAGACGTGCCAGCTCAGTTGAAGAGTGATTTGGAAGTATGTTAATGGATCTCATTACAAGTTGAGAAGTTTACAGACATAGCACAGTTAGCAGTTATGATGAGAATAATATTTAGTGGCTTAACTGTAAAAGAAGATCTACTGAAAATATTACCCATGAAAGGACGAACAACAGGAAAGGATATCTATAACATATAAAAACTGCGATAACAAAAATCAAAGAATGGTTGGACTACAGTCTATTGTCACTAAATGTACAAAAAACAAAGTTTATAACCTTCGGCTTTACTAGGGTAAATTTACCGATGTTCACAAGCATAAGAATTCATGGCCCAGGTTGTACTAGGACTGTAAATGACTGTAAATGCAAAAACAAAGTAGAAAGAACGCAATCACTCAAATACTTGGGAGTATTTGTTGATGAAAATTTAAATTGGAAAACACACGTTTTGTATGTAGTGGGTAAAGTAAGAAAACTTATATATAAATTTTATGAACTAAGAAATGTGCTACAGGGAAGGATTCTTAGAACGGTTTATTACTCTCTTTGTTGAGTCGATGATAAACTATGGCCTGGTGGTCTGGGGAAGTGCATGTAAGACAGTTTTGATGCAACCTTTGTTTGTGGCGCAGAAATATGTGATAAAAGTAATGTATTTTAAAAATAAGCGATTTTCAACTGAATCTTGTTTAAAAATTATGATTTCTTACATTGGAACAACTTCATGTTAGGTCAGTAATCAGATTCATGCTCAAAAGGACTTACTATAAATTAGAATTGAAGCATCAATTAAACACGAGGGGTGCGTCTCAACAGATTGTACTGCTTCCCTCTGTCAGGCACTTGGCCATGCAAAGACATATAAATTTTACTGGCCCAAAAGCTTTTAATGCCTTGCCCCTGCAAATGAAAGCAGGAACGTACAAAAGAAGTAAGCCAAGGATCGATATGTGGATTAAAGAAAGCGGGTTTAAATTTAATTTTAATGCTTGAGGTGTTTTTGTGAATACTGGAGAATACCTCTCAAAGTAGGTCATCATTTTCGACATGTCTGGATATAGATAGTATATTAGTTTTGTTAATTTGGGAGTTACTGCACACACAGTTTTTTATATTCTATCGTGCAGCTCATTGGATATAGAACATAGTGTAACATAGTAATGTAATGTAGTAATGTAGTTTTCAATGTAATATTGTTTTGATGTTCTATATTAAATATTATATTATATTATTATATTTAGAACATATGTAAAGTCAATTGATATCAATTATTAATAACATATACTTATAGAACATATGCGAAGTCAATTGATATCAATTAATATCAAAGGATTTATTGTCCTCGGCAAGAAAGATAAATCATTTCCAAACTTCATGTCGTAGGAAATTTTGTCTGGTAGAATACTATCCTTTGGGCACGTCATCAAAATAGTTGAATTTATTCGAGCAGCCCCCACGCAACACCGCCTTTTCAAGGCACTATGACATGAAATATAAACAACAATGTTATGTTTTTGGAATTAAATATTTTTTTGTACATTCTGCGTTTTATTAAAAATCTCCAAGTAGGTATAAATTAACCTTGAATTTTTAAATTGCACCTGCCCCTTAACCGGAACGCTAGAATGTGCTCTTAGATAAAAAAGGTTGAGGATCCCTGGGTTGAGTGGAACGATATTTGATCTGTTGGGATATGCACGTCAAATTGGTATTTATTATCTGCATACCTTGTATGACGAATAATTGTATGGTTGAATGGCAGAACAACTACCGTTGTAATATCTGAAAAAGTCACAAGTTGACAAGCTCCCTCCGAGCGAATGAAGGTGAGCGGTCAATGATTTATCTATTAGCCGCACTGTTATTTTCTGAATAGAGTACATACAAGGGCTGATTTGCGGCTGTAACATAACAAGACAATACCTTTGTGAAAGAGTGAACAACATAAATATGATGTAAGGAATATTTATAATTATAATAAAACAGCACTAACATTGCATCAAATGTCTATGGGACATAAATTCGATTTTGATAGGGTTGAGATCTTAGATAGAGAAATGAGATGATCCACATAATTAGAAATAATACTGTCAACCATATAGAGTACCTTCAGCAACTTAGCATCATTTATAACATCCTACTCAGAAGGTAACAATAGTCCTCCTTTCTTAGTTTATTTTATTTTAATTCAACATACTGTTCCTGTTTTCATAACACGGTTTTTGATCGTTTTTTCTTGACGTTGTTACTGGTGTAGAATGATCGTTGGTTTGTGGTTTTCTGAATATATTTGTGATGTGTAGTTTTTCTGTTTGTGAATACTGTGTGCTCTCTTGTTGTTGTTGTCTGGGTTTGTTACCATGTTGTTTTTCGTTTTATTGTGCCCGTCATGATCGTTTCTGGGTAGAGTGAGGGTTTTGATACGACCGCACAGAGAGAGTAGAACTCAACATAAAGTATTGACAACTATGTCGGATTGTTTTCCCTCATTTATCACGATATACCGGTACCATACATATCAATCCCATGATTAATGATCTCTAGAATTTATATATGAATAGAATGAACAAGGACCTAACCTACAATGGGCTAGGAGTGACGATGAGAAGGCATTACTATTTGCAGAACACTTAGAAAAAGTATTTACTCCTAATAACGATGATCAGGACAACGAAGTAGAGAGAAATTCCTCCAGATATTCCTCTGATTAAGGCATTCACTGTAAATGAAGTCCAAAATGAAATTGAATACCTGAATACACGGAAAGCTCCAGGCATAGACAGAATAACCCCGAAAATGATAAGAGAATTACCAAGAAAAGGAGTAGTGCTTATCACGTACATATTTAATGCCATCTTAAAGCAAAACTACTGACCAGAACAACTAAAAACTGCAGAAATCATTCTTATTCTTAAACCAGGTAAAGAACCAAACAATGTTACTTCATATCGTCCTATCAGCTTATTGCCTATTGTATCGAAGGTCCTTGAAAGGCTCTTAATTCAAAGAATAAATTGTGATCCTAATACAGAAGAATGGATACCTCTCCATCAGTTCGGATTCAGGGCAAATCATTCCACCATTCAGCAAACTCATAGAATAAGTCATGAAATAACTCAAGCCCTAGAACTGAAAAAATACCGCACTTCTGTATTTTTGGACGTCAGTATAGCTTTTGATAAGGTCTGGCATAAAGGCCTGCTTTTCAAGATCAAAAATCTCCTTTCTGTTACCTACTTTAAGATACTGAGATCTTATTTAAATAAAAGAAAATTCAGAACAAGAGTAAATGATGAAGTATCCAGAAATTTTCCTATAACATCCGGAGTCCCTCAAGGAAGTGTCATTGGGCCATTACCATATGTGTTATTTACAGCAGACCTGCCCACAAACAGAGATACTGCAATGGGAACATTTGCTGACGACACGATTGTTCTTGCAAGTCACGAAAATCCAGTAGTAGCGTCTAATACTCTACAGAATCACCCAAATCAAATTGAAAATTGGCTACGCGAATTTAAGATTAAAATCAACGAAACAAAATCTGTTCAAGTGAATTTTACGCTACGGAAAGACCAGTGTCCACCGGTATTCATAAATAATATTCAAATACCCGAGTCGTCGACTACAAAATACCTGGGAATGCATTTAGATAAAAGACTTACTTGGAAAGAACATGTAATTAAAAAACGGAAGCAAATCGATCTAAAAATCAAAGATCTATATTGGCTAATAGGGCGAAAATCTAAGACATCATTGCAAAATAAACTTCTGATATATAAAACTATAATAAAACCAATCTGGGTATATGGAATAGATCTCTGGGGATGTACGAACAAATCAAACATATCGATTATTCAAAGAATCTAATCGAAGATACTTCAAATGATAACAAATGCTCCATGGTATGTAACTAATCAAACTCTACACGTAGACTGAAAAGTGCCGTATGTGAAGGACGTCATTAGAGAAAAAAGTATCAAACACCACTAAAAATTGGAGAGCCACCCAAATGATTTTGTGTACCCACTACTTCAGCCACACAACAATAGAAGACTAAGAAGAAATTGGCCAGCAGACCTAAATGAGGCTTGAGGAGGACTTTTCACTGGAGAAGACCTCATCACGTTATATGAGGGCCCCAATAGCTCTTAAGTCATCACATTAGCCCATAGAATATATTGTATTCTGATTACTAATAAATTTATAAAAGGAAAAAAAAAAAAAAAAATATATATATATATATATATTTATATATATATATATATATATATATATATATATATGAATAGAATTGTTTTGTTTATGTACGATATTGACTACCACAACTAGGTAATTATTACATAGATGTTTAATATGTTTATTTGTTGTTGAGAGTATTTGTTTTGTAGGTTAATTACTGTTTTAATTTTTAGCCTAGAAAAAGAAACAAACTGTTTCGAAACGTCGGCATTGTTGAAAAGTGTCAATAGAATAAAGTATCCAAAAGTCCCAATAAGTATTTTCTTATCATTCGAAATGTTCCAATTGTTAATCCCACCCCTCCTGTTACGAAAAACTCGTAGAACATGAACCTGAACATCATAATGAGCCAGTATTTTACCTTGTCCGAATCCTCTTTGATCAGGTAGGTGCCAGCGATGAACTCCTTGATTTCGATCTTGCCCCTCAGGTAGACGTCCGAGGTAAGGCCGAGTTCTTTGACGAAAGCTTCAGTGGCGATATCGAGGAGGCTGTCATGGTCCAGGATGTCGTGCACAGAAGACCGTTTTTGTTTCTGATACGCGGCATTATTTTCCGTTTGCTGAAATCAGTTTTAGTCAAGAAACGATAGAGGAAATTTAACGATAATCGTCGATGAGCCTCAACGCCTAATTCTATTGTTTTTAAATAACAATTCAATACTTCAAGAACAGTTTGTCAATAACAAGAATATGTTTCCATCGAAGTGGTTTTGTCGAAAGTATCGAAAGAAAACGTTTTATATTTGGTATAAAAATATTAATTCTGCTTGGATTGATATTGTAGAAAATTAATCTTCTTGAAAACAATTCAACAACGGCTTGTAACCATCTAAAATAATTTTTAATAGTAAAGAATAATAAAGCTTATCTCACTTTCGTAAATTTTGAACATTAAAAATTACAACAATCAAATCATGAAAAACATACTAGTCGACCATGGTCAATTTCATACATTACATAAAGTGAACAAGGAAAATTCTTTAATAATTTAAAAAATTATCAAACAACTTTACAAGGAAGCTGGTTATACGTATTCAGCAACGCAAAATCTGCATTCACAATCGAACCGTGAATTATAGAAATTGTCAAGTCACCCCGACTCAAAATCTGCATACAGCTGTTTCGATCTTATTAGATCTCATCAGTGCAGCTTATTTGACTCGGAGTGAATTAACAAATTTCTAATTGTTCCCCAATACAAATCGTGGTCAGTAACACTGGCTGGATAACAATCCAGAGCGCCATCCCACCAAAGATATTGGGAAACAACAATTCACCGCTTAGACTGAAAAGGCAGAAATTCGTCGCTTAAACACGTACCTACTGATATGAAGATATCTACTCTACAACAATGGCGTATATGATTCCAAGGCACACTAACATAGTGACTTAAAACCTTTGGATATACTCACGAGAGCGCGCTCCGAATATTCTAGTCGCTTAATACGCAAAATACAACAATCAAATCATGGATTGTTATCCAGCCAGTGTTACTGACCACGATTTGTATTGGGGAACAATTAGAAATTTGTTAATTCACTCCGAGTCAAATAAGCTGCACTGATGAGATCTAATAAGATCGAAACAGCTGTATGCAGATTTTGAGTCGGGGTGACTTGACAATTTCTATAATTCACCGTTCGATTGTGAATGCAGATTTTGCGTTGCTGAATACGTATAACCAGCTTCCTTGGAAAGTTGTTTGATAATTTTTTAAATTATTAAAGAATTTTCCTTGTTCACTTTATGTAACATTAAAAATTATTATAGAACATATGCCAAACTCGAGATAAACATATTCTAACAATATTGTAAATAAAACTTCACAGTTTTTGATCTTCACTATATTTTGTTAACGTGACAATTGTTTCGCCAATGCACAGTGGCTTCTTCAGATGTATAAAACATACTTCAAAATTCGATTGAAAGTGACCCTCTCCATAACGCAAGCAGCCTGTTTTCCTCCTACATACTAAAGACTAGAAAAGACGATAAAACAACTGAACTTCGCCTTCTTTCGTCCCATGACACGGAGTTGAAATGATATTGATGCTGACGAGGTTCTAGAGTGACGTGCTGAGACATAAATCAAAGTCTCTATCTATTATAATTAAAGTTTAAAAAGTTATAAGTAGTACTTCGGCTATAATGCAAATAAAGGCGAAAATATAAAACGAAATCTTGTGAAATCGTACCAACCCTAACATAGCGTTGTCAGGACTATGTATTCTTATTAAATGAGTGAATTATTCGATCTAAGAATTTGAAACAGGCGTGAAAGCATCGTGGAGCCTTTGTCGACCCAAGAAAATAGGTCGATGAAATCCACCAACGTATTTCCGTGCGATATTTCTATTGTGATACCATAATTTGCACCAATTACTTTCACATTATGAATCCCTACACGATCTGGAGATGCAACGAAATTTGAATATGTTAAATTGATAATTTGACAACCGTCACTCTGTGAATAACAAGGGGCAACAATACAACAACAAATTTCTTAAACCGTTCAACGGTGTCACCACATGAAACGTTTAAATGTGTTTTATTAATCAAAACACGAAAGAAGTTTTATTTATTGATAACTGAATTTATCAAAAATCATGCAATATTTTTTTATAGAACATAAAGTTCTCAGATTTCTATCACTTCTAATAATAGAGCAAGATCCCAGAGTCGCCAGACGTGACTTATTTTCTCAGCAATAATATTTGTGGGATGAAGTGTTCTTATGAGGTTTGTTCCAACCTTGAATCACAAACAGATTTCCAACAGTTTGCAAATCGTTCTCAACGCGCATGTCTGTAAAATATTGGTTTCCTGATCTATGGTTGGAACACGTGATAAATTACTGGAAGAATACAATAGAGATAGAATAGTACTTGAAAAAGAGAAGTTGGAGGAGAATAAACAAAAACTTATCTTAATGAAGGAATGAAATGAACTTCTGAGAGAAAGGAATGATCTTTAAAAAAAATAAAACCTGTTCTACTTGTTCTAAAGACTTTATGCAACGTTTTATTAAGCAAATTTCAGATTTTTCATTCATGTTTTAATTTTTTTTTACTTTAATTTTAGGATTGTTTTTTTTTAGTGCAATTTATATTTTAGTGCAACGTAAAAAGTAAATGTAGTACCTACAATAAAATGTAAGTTTGTTGTTTTAAAATATATGCCATTTTTTTAGTTTTACCGAACAAGAATACATAACATAAATATGCAGAGAGTATAATGCGAGTTTTTATGTGACAATAGGTTAGATGAATAAAAATAAGCAAAAGGTCTTAAAGAAATTGTCACCATCTGAAAAATAATAGCTCTACACATGTGCCAGATGAACGGTCAGAAGATAATAATCCGCAAACCGTTCTGATAGTTTTCAAACAGTTTGCAACCTTGGATGGAACGCAAAACTGACCGTTTCCTAATCGTTTGTGATTCTGGTTGGAATGCATTTAAGTTACTGCGCAGAATCCTGACTGTAAGAAACTGTTTCTGATGCCGGTTGGAACGAACCTATGTACTTTTAGTGTATGCACCTTGTGCCGACGGCGAATTTCCAGGTATTAGGTACTAAAGATGGAAAAAAACTCAACTCACTTTTCTTATTTTCTCAGTCTTGATTTTTACATATGTATACAGGGTGATCTACAAGCTCTATGACAAACTTTGACAGATGGTAGGTCACTGGATTTTAAAAAACATGGGTCCGATTCGTTTTTGTTTAGAAGTTACAAGCATTTGAAGAATCGTAATTTTTTCAGTCAACCAGGAAGTGACAGAAAGTCACTTAGCATGTTAAACAATGCACACTTATAAAATATACACCTGCTTCAATAAAAAACGTAAGCATTTATTCTCCACTGAGGAATATGCAGATATTGTGTTTGTATATGGGTAAGCAGCTAGCCAAATAAGAAATGATCCAAATCTCATTCTTCGAATGACCGAATATTCAGTTCGTCGATGTGAGGCTTGCATTCAAGCTGAGGGTGGACAGTTTTTATACTCTTTAGTTTTGTGATTATCATTTAATTTGAATTTTTATTATTAATTGTTAATGAAGTTTAAATGCTTGTAACTTCTAAACAAAAACGAATCGGACACATGTTCATTAAAAAAAAATATGATCAAAATCAAGCAACCTACCTTCTGTCAAAGTTTGTCATAGAGCTTGTAGAACACCCTGTATATATCAGGGAACTATTTCAATACCTTATGCAAGCAGCCAGACCGATCGAATGGGCCAAACAAGGGACGAGTATGACAGTATGAGCGAAATGTCATGATTTGCTCATTTAAGCGCGATAGTCATTATCTATGCGCGTCGATCTCCCTTCTATGCTTAATGTCATGACATTTCGCTCATACTGTCATACTCATAGGGATACTTTCAGAGCAAGATCCCAGAGCCGCCAGACGTCCCTTATTTTCTCGGTAATAAAATTTGTGGGATGAAGTAGTGCTCGTATGTACTTTCAATGTATGGATACTCGCTATCTTGTGGCGACGGCCGATTTCCACGTATCAGGTGCTAAAGATGGAAAAAAAACTCGACCTACTTTTCTTATTTTCTCACACTTGATTTTTATATGATACTTAGGGAACCATTTCAATACCTTATGCAAGCTGCCAGACCGATCGTATGGGCCAAACATCCCGCTAGACACACATTGAGTGTATGACAGTATGAGCGTAATGTCATAATTCGCCCACTTTAAGCGCGATAGTGATTATCTATGCGCGTCGAACCCCTTCTATATTTACTGTCTAGTCAAGCATGCTCTATGTTTGAGTATACGTACTTTCGATATTATTATTTTTATTTTTAAATGGGCGAATCATGGCATTTCGCTCATACTCTTATACTCGCACTTAATGTGTGTCTGGCGGGATGTTTGGCCCATACGATCAGTCTAGCAGCTTGCATAAGGTATCGAAATGGTTCCCTGAATATCATATATAAAATGAAGGACACCCTACTGCGTAGCACTAGGAATGATAAAACCCCTCGGCGCATGTGCATGTCGTCAATATTTTTGAATGTACCTATTATATAAATTAAATAACAATGAAAGTCGATTTTACGAATGAAATGAAGGAAAATTGCAATAAATGTATTAATAAGTCGATATTACGAATAAAATCCGTGAAAATTTAGCAAAAAAATTCATTGTTTGACTGTCGCATTTGAATATCCTATCCCGGCTCATTTTGCTGCAAATTATGAATCAAATTGATAAGATATCTCTATGGATGGGAAGCAGACACAGACGCAGAATCAAGCTTATGCTATCAACGTCGCTTGGTTACCGTGGCACACAGAGCACTTCGACGCATGTTTTGTAGGACTTCGTACATATCGACCTTGGCGCATGCGCATGTCGTAATGCCTATCTAAAAAACGCTATATTTTTTATTCTTCGTTGGGAAAAAATTGAGAACAAAACTTCTCTGATGAAACCATATGTATTTTATCGATATCCGTGGGAATTTTTAAAATCGGACCAGATCCCAACTTTTTGTAGTGAGAATTTAGCTTCACCTCGGGGTAAAAACGCTAATTTTTTTATTCTTCGTTGGGAAAAAGTGGTAATTCAAATTCCCTAATGAAATCATATGTGTTTTATCGATATCCGTTGGAATTTTCAAAATCGGGCCAGCTACCAACTTTTTGTCGTGAGACTATAACCCCTTCAGCTTCGCCTCGGGGTAAAAATCAAGTGTGAGAAAATAAGGTAAGTAGGTCGAGTTTTTTTCCATCTTTAGCACCTGATACCTGAAAATTGGCCGTCGGCACAAGATAGCGAGTGTCCATACATTGAAAATACATACGAGCACTACTTCATCCCACAAATTTTATTACTGAGAAAATAAGGGACGTCTGGCGGCTCTGGGATCCAGGACTATAACACAAGAATATCTATGTCGCAGTTCTGCTTGTCGTTCGATTTCGGGGGCCATTTTCATTCATATTGGGAAATATTCAATCGATTACAAATTAAATTAATTACACTAATCGCAGCTGGTACGCATCACTTACATTGGATTGGACGAATATTTCGCCTTCCGGAATGGCTTCCGGCGTTGTTGCGTTCGGCGATGACTTGAATTCGGAAGTCTTCTTCATATGCTGACAAGCAGAGGATTGCGACTGCACACTCGCGGTCGTATCTACGACCGGAGCATCTTCTCTCTTGCGCTTAGACGGCGACGAGGGTCCGGCAAAGCTTTTGCTGCTCCTGAACTTTGGCGCCTGCAATATCATCTATTTAGTATATCGTGCACACACACACACATATATATATATATATATATATATATATATATATATATATATATATATATATATATATATATATATATATATATATATATATATATAATTCTGTATCCTATTATCAAAAAGCAAATGTTGCTTCTCATAAATAAGAGTATAAAGAGTGAAGTATTTCCAAGTCTATGTAAAATCGCAAGAATAACACCAGTATTTAAAAAGGGAAGCAAGGAGGAACCAGCTAACTATAGGCCAATATCGAATACTTCAATATTTGCTAAAATAATTGAAACAATAATGAAAAAAAGGTTAGTGAAATTCTTAGAGATATCAAAACATCAGTATGGATGCCAGGAAAAAAGCTCAACCGAGGGTGCAGCGATTGACGTCATCGAACATATACTACAAAAACTGGAAGAAAAAAAAAAGTTATAGGATTTTTCGTAGATCTACAGAAAGCATTCGATACAATCAACATCTCTATACTACTAAGAAAATTAAAGAAAATAGGAATACAAGGAAATGCTTTCAAACTGTTTCAGTCCTTCCTAACTGATAGAAGACAACATGTGGTTATTGAGGGTACAAAAAGTAACCAACAAAAAATCAGAACTGGAGTTCCTCAGGGCACAGTACTTGGACCACTACTTTACTTTATATGTAGAAAATATAACCAAATCAGGATTGCTGGGAAAATTCCTCATGTTTGCGGACGATACAGTAATTATATATAATGCAGACAATTTGAAATCTTTGGAGGAAATGGTCAATGAAAACATGCAGAAATTCAGTGATTGGCTGATTTCTAATAAACTAGTAATAAATGAAGAAAAAACAGTATACATCCTATTCAGAAATAGAACTACCAGAAATAGTAACATCCATCCACAATTGACTATTAATGGTAAGACGCTTAGGCAGGTGAAAAAAACAAAATACTTGGGATTAATCATAGAAGACTCATTAACGTGGAATTCACATGTGGACATGAAAGCTTCGGCATATAAAGCCATATCTTGATAAACAGTCAAGCAAAAATATATACTATGCCTACTTCCAATCGGTGTTCAGTTATTTGTCGGTAATCTGGTCCAACACAACAAAATTCAATCTTAACAGACTACAGAGATTACAAAATAAAGTAATAAAACGACTCCATAATCTTTGATATGATCATCCAACGAAGGAATTATATGAAAGATATCAATATATGAAGATAGAGAAACTAGTTAAGTTTCAACAGTGTAAATTCATTTTCAAATTAGAAAACAACCATTTAAAGAGTCAGACTCTATTACAAAGAGTTCAAAGCATTACCAACCGCGAAACAAGGCAAAACAATTCATATTACCTACATAGAACGAAAACAGAATGTCGTAGGAAGAGTCCTATCTATGCCAGTCTAATAACTTTCAATAGCATGCCATACCATATAAGAAGTTCAATAAAATGTAAATTTCATAATTTTAAAAATTTAATTGTAAGTCAACTATAGTAACAACAAATTGTTGAATATTAGTTGTATTCTTAAATAAATAAATAAATATATATATATATATATGTATATATATATATATATATATATATATATATATATATATATATATATATATATATATATATATATATATATATATATATATATATATATATATATATATATATATATATATATATATATATATATATATATATATATATATATATACAATCTCTTGATAATTATTAGCAATAACAGGCTGGTTGAATCTTAAAAAACTCGATTTTATTAAAAAGTTGACGTTACACTACGACATTTGTAGTTTATCAAAACTTTTGAAAAAATTGAAATCTCCTTGACATTTATTGATTTGAAAAAATTTGAATAGACAAAGACTGCTTCGTCTAGCTAAAATTTTTTTCCGAATGTGGTTGTTCTTTGTTATTTATTACGTGCTATTCAGTCTAATATCAACATTCAAAATTGTTATCATTAGATGGCAAGGGAAACCACAGAAACCTTTACCTACGTAATGTTCGAAAATAAAAATAATAGGGTACTATTTATCTCACAACAAAGAAATTAGTCGCAGGAAAATATTAAAAAAGTAGAGCAGAATTATCGGTATAGAACGTTTATATGGAAGCAGCCGTTGACACGTGTTTCGGACTCTTTGGTCCTCATCAGAACGGCGTAGCAAAGCATTGGATTGAAAATTTGGAGATGAAAATAGTACAACAAATAAAAACCTCTGCTACGGAAGACAATCACACCTTTGTGGACTATTGTTTGAACTCTCCGGTTTGGGAGATTTGGTCAAACTCTGCCACGGAGGCGATTAATGCCATCCGCGAGATCTCAGAACGAGTAAATGAACAATAATAAAGAAATCAGTCGCGGGAAAATATTAAATAAGTAGAGCAAAATTATCGGTATAGCCCGTTTATATGGAAGTAGCCGTTTTTAATGAAATTTTTATTTAGAATTTCAAATCTTTTAAAAAGGTACTCACAATCTAGAACAATGTTTGAAACTCTCAGCTTAAGTTTGGGATCATTGCCATATTTTCAGCTTGCAATATTTAATTATTTATTCGAATTGTTGTTGCCTGTGATCTATTTTTAATCTCTTGATAATTATTAGCAATAACAGGCTGGTTGAACCTTAAAAAACTCGATTTTATTAAAAAGTTGACCTATTATTTTTATTTTCGAACATTACGTAGGTAAAGGTTTCTGTGGTTTCCCTTGCCATCTAATGATAACAATTTTGAATGTTGATATTAGACTGAATAGCACGTAATAAATAACAAAGAACAACCACATTCGAAAAAAAAATTTTAGCGAGACAAAGCAGTCTTTGTCTTTTCAAATTTTTTCAAATCAATAAATGTCAAGGAGATTTCAATTTTTTCAAAAGTTTTGATAGACTACAAATGTCGTAGTGAAACGTCAACTTTTTAATAAAATCGAGTTTTTTAAGGTTCAACCAGCCTGTTATTGCTAATAATTATCAAGAGATTATATATATATATATATATATATATATATATATATATATATATATATATATATATATATATATATATATATATATATATATATATATATACCATACAACATACCTCCGTTACAACTCCGCCAAAATTTTGCGGATGCGAATGCGGAAGCGGAGGTACGATTTCTTGCGGAAGTTCCGCTGTTACGGAGGCGGAAGCAGAGCTCCGTTACAACCCTACTTTGAACACTATATTTGCTAATAAATGTGTACCAACCTGATTGAATAGCTCGGAACTCAGTCCAAGGTACTCGTGCAAAGCGGTGAAAGTAACCCTCTGCAATCGGACCATGATGACCTGCACAACTCGAATGAAAATGTCAGGGTACTCCTGGAAGATATCCTGAAAAGCCGCCATCGGCAACTTTACCACAACAGAGTCTTCTAGAGTTTTTGCTGACACTGTTTTATATTGATTTCGATGGCCCTATTAAAAAAATGTATTACATTCATTTGACACCACAAGTAAAAAATCTATATTACATTATAAATACTCTAAAATATTTATAAATAAAGAATAAGTCTTATGATTTCCCACAAATATATATTGTAATGAATAAAAAAATAAAAAATGAAGGACACCCTACTGCGTAGCACTAGGAATGATAAAACCCCTCGGCGCATGTTCATGTCGTTAATATTTTTTGAATGTACCTATTATATAAATTAAATAACAATGAAAGTCGATTTTACGAATGAAATGAAGGAAAATTGCAATAAATGTATTAATAAGTCGATATTACGAATAAAATCCGTGAAAATTTAGCAAAAAAATTCATTGTTTGACTGTCGAATTTGAATATCCTATCCCGGCTCATTTTGCTGCAAATTATGAATCAAATTGATAAGATATCTCTATGGATGGGAAGCAGACACAGACGCAGAATCAAGCTTAAGCTATCAACGTCGCTTGGTTACCGTGGCACACAGAGCACTTCGACGCATGTTTTGTAGGACTTCGTACATATCGACCTTGGCGCATGCGCATGTCGTAATGCCTATCTAAAAAACGCTATATTTTTTATTCTTCGTTGGGAAAAAATTGGGAACAAAACTTCTCTGATGAAACCATATGTGTTTTATCGATATCCGTTGGAATTTTCAAAATCGGACCAGATCCCAACTTTTTTTAGTGAGAATTTAGCTTCACCTCGGGGTAAAACCGCTATATTTTTTTATTCTTCGTTGGTAAAAATTGGGAATTCAAATTTCCTAATGAAATCATATGTGTTTTATCAATATATTTATACAATATATAGGAAATATTGCCAATCTCAATGAAATTGCAATAATTCTCTGTTCTCTTCATAATCGAAATAAAATATAATGATATTAATGTACCGCCAATTCTATAGTAATTCATAAAATAAAGTTTTTTTTTCCAAGTGATGCCAGAAAAATTGTCCAAACGCAGATAACGTTAGTTCCATTGTCTAATGTTCCAAGTTCTGTTGAAATTCAACGTACAAAGGTTGCTGTTATGAAGAACAAAATTCATTAACTTACTATTAAAACATCAGTAAAACTGAGTAGGGAAGTGACGGTCTCTCCAGGTTTTACGATTTTCAGAGAGAGGTTTGCACCATCGCTTGATGTTATGTACACGTTCAATTTGCCACTCTGCACTATATACACATTTTCGTCTTCGTCACCTTGAAAGAAAAATATAAACATTTGAAATATCAATAAGAACAATTCATGGCAAGTTGATCTTTTTAAATAGGAACAAATAAGAATTAAACTTGTATACATCAATTAAATTCAATGCTCAAAGATTAATAAAAACATTCTGCCCATTACATGATAGAATAAATTATCAAATTATATTATTTCTTGATAATAAAATTACCAAGTAGTTCAATCAATAGTAAATTTCTTTATTCAAATACAGAGATCCAATACTGAGTCGACAATAAAAAATTGAAAATAATAGGTGGATCTAAGCCAACTTATTTATATCCAAAATTGTCTAGTTTAATAGGTAGATGGCGTAAAATATTAACATAAGATAGATTTCTGTGTGTTTTTTTTTCACTGGCCCTCTCCAATTATCTACCAATTATAAAGAATATTTGGGTCACAAACAAACCTTATGAAATTTAAAAGAATATTGGTTCTTCCTATATTACGTGAAAACCTGTTAAAATACCTATACGTATTTAGTTTTTTATTTTTCGACTCGAATTGTTCTTAATACTAGCTCCCTTATTCTCATTTTTAACTCACTTGTCTGACCTGAACTTAAGTATTCAATTTTCTTTCCAGATAATCAGTTATGTGCGTCTCTTTACCCTTCAAATAATAAGTCAAATCAACTGTTATTCGGAACTTCAGATCGGATTAACCTCAAAAAGCATTATAAAATTTATGAATTTTACTATTGTAATTAACTAACTACTATTTTAAAGAGAAAGCAAAAAGAGTTCCAATAATTTTGTTCACAAAGCTGAGATTCTATTAAACTAAAACAGAAACCTTGATCACTTTCCTTTTGCCTTATAGTTATTAAGACAACGTGTCTAAAACACCTTACCCTATTGGCGTCCGAAATTAAGATCGTAGCGCCGGAACGGCTAATATCGGTACTAGAGCATGGGAGATTAGCTGTTTGTTTACACTGATTGGTAATGGTATTTACGCTCATTTCATTTTGAGTTTTCGAACGTTTAGCTTCCTAATTTGTGTTTTTTTGGATTTCATATTTTCTAGTGGTTCATTGTGTTTCGATGGAGGACAATATTATCTCTGTTCAACAGTAGATAACCTACCTACATCAAGTTGAAATTTACACTGAGTTTTCATCATTGAACATGAAAATCAATAATAAAATAAAGTAGAGGACGAATAAATTAATTGGTTGAAGGAACTATGTATACCTCATGAAAAGGCTGTATGATAGAACACCTATTTATTTAAAAAATTAAAAAACTTTCAAAAGTTTCAAGAAAACATCTCTGGCATGTCTACTTTCATTACGAACTGAAGAATTTTTGAGTATAATGGACAAAACTAAGTACTTACCAGCAAAACTGAAAGAAACAACATGAAATAAAAGAAGAATTAATATGAATACTCTGCTTGAATAGTTTGAACGTAATGAGTTATTATATTTTTTGACTTTTCCTGACGTATAACAGCTATCCGAAAAGTACGGTGGACTTCTGAGAGTCTGGTTTCTTTGATAAAATCTCTGTTTTCCTGATTATATAATTGAATATTTTAGTTTTTACCTAGCTATAGAGTCAAGATTTACTTCATATTCTTGATGTTATGATAAACTGTTATTTTGGTTGTGCAAATAAACATCATTTGTTATTATTATTTTAATAGTATCTCTGGTTGTTACATGAAAGAAAATACAATTATCTAGAATCTCTGGATGATGGCCCAGGCTCAGATTCCGATAAAAGTGAAAGATTTTTCGTTGGAATAGCATTGGACTTCAAAAACTCTACGTTTTCGGTTAGCTGAAAATTGCACATCATTAGTTGGTATAATTCTATATGGAAAAATCCATAAACTTACTGCAGGGAAAATAATTATTCTCAGTAAACTGTAAAGAACAACTCTCTCATGTTCAGACATTTTTTTTCAATCTTCAAGTTATGAATTCACACCTTTCTTCTGTCCATCATTTCCTTGTTTCCCAACTTTGTTTGGAATGCAACTTTGAATTATCCAGCTTTCGGAAAGGTATGTAAGCTATAATCGGGTTTTTTGGACCAAGATGAACAATAGAATACACAACAATAGTTATTCATCTCTTCTGAACGTTTGTTAACGATCCAAAATACAATTAAAACTCAATAACTTCTCATATAAAATACACGTAAACATATGTAAATAAAGCAATCTATCTCCCATGCTCTAGTAATATTCGACACCGGTAGGGGGCGTATCGCTTATTATGTTTTCCCAATACATTAATAATAACCTCTTTTCCTCACCTATCTTGAACAGGAAAGAACCAGCGCTCACGTTCAGAATTTCAGTGTGCTTGCAAAGTTTCAAAAATATGGGTTTCTCAAAATGACCAAAGACCCTTATGCTTTGAAGCATGAACAGGGCGTCTGGAGGCATCCTGTCATCGTTTAGCATATCTTCCTGGAGGTACTCAGGTGGAGGCTCTACAACCTGAAAAAATAGTATTGTGTGATTCTATATTTAACAAAGATGTTTTGCATTTAAAGAAATTAATTAACTATTCAAACTTTATTTATTTATTATAAAATAAGACTGCAAATATTTAATCACGTCGATGTGACCGTAGAATAATATTCATCACAAAATAAAATATGTGTGAACGATAATGTTATAATTTGAACAACAGGTATATCGTCCTTTAAGATGTATTTTGACTTTTGAGAAATGAATTTAATTTTTCTAGATGCTTTATATCTTCTGGTAGGTTTGTAAATGCTGTTACAGGTAGATGGGTGAATTCTTCGCTTTATTTGATCTTATATGCCTAGGTTAGTTATTAATTTGTCTGGTTTGATGATTGCGTATATCGAGTCTTTTTTCAACTCAGTAATGCATTTAAATAGACAATGTTTCAATTTCAACCAGTTTGGTTAGTTTCATGTTGGGTAACCCCAAAGTACTGTACATCTCAGTTGTTCAAGTATCATATGGCATGTAGTCTCAGTAGGTTGTTAGCTGAACAAATGCTTATGAGATACACAAGCACAGAATGAATGTTAAAGTAGTAAATAGATCTTCTTGCATTATAACTGAGATAGGGATTAACTCGTCTCAATGCTCCAATAAGTCGTGTAAGCTTAGCTGCAAAATATACAATAATATGTCCAGACCATTCTAATTTTGCGTCGTAGTCAAGACTACGACTATTCAATCTGATGTACAATGCTTTTGTTTCTTTATTTTTCTGAAATACTGAAATAGTATCCTCATAGAAAAATGCAGTGTCATCGGCAAACATGTAGTATAGAGCCACCAGTTCCGGCGTTTTGGGTTGATCAATGCAGCGGGTCAATCACATATAGATCCCACCGTTTTGAGTTACTTTAGCGGAAATACTGCACATAATGTTGGACAGTTTTGTATTGATGAGGTAACAAATGAGGATATTATGAAGGTTTTTAAAAACATAAAATCGAATGCAACAGGTCTTGATCAAATTAATTTAAAAATGCTGAATATTATAATGCCCTACTGTATTGATTCCATAAAACATATTTTTAACTTTTCTATAAAATATGGAATTTTTCCCGATCTTTGTAAAAATGCTATAGTTATTCCACTCCCGAGAGTTGCTAAACCTTCTAACCCTGATGATCTTCGTCCAATCAGCATTCTCCCGACGTTATAAAAGTTTTTGGAAAGATTGGTGGCCAATCAATTAGTTATACATTTTAATAAAAATCAATTATTACCTAAAATGCAGTCAGGTTTTAGGAAGAACTATAGCACACATACAGCCCTGTTGAAGGTTGTAAACGATATTTCCAAGGCGATGGATGATTCTTTAATAACTTTTCTTGTTTTGTTAGATCAAACTAAAGCTTTTGATCTAATAGATAAGACATTAATGCTTGCTAAGCTGAAATACACGGGGGTGGATGGAAGAAGTAATCTTTGGTTCAACAGTTATCTATCAAATAGAAAACAATTAATTAAAATTAATCAAAGTTGCTCGAAATTAACTCAAATCAAGAGTGGCGTGCCACAGGGGAGCATTCTCGGTACCTTTGCTTTTTATTATTTTTACGATAGATATTCCACAGGTTTTAAATGGGTGTCATTATCATTTATATGCAGATGATCTGCAAATTTATTCGCACTCCAAACTGGAAGATGTTGATCTCAACCTCCGAGTAATGAACAATAATCTTATGCTTGTGAATCAGTGGTGCAGAAATAACGGTCTAAAACTTAATCCAAAAAAATCCGTAGCCTTGTGCATTTCTTCTGATCATATAAAATCTAAATTAGATCTTACTCGGATAAATTTAAAAATTGATCACAACGGTCAACTGGGTACACAATACGAAAAATTTGGGAATTTTGATTGATGATCGTTTATCTTTTCAGGATCATGTGAACAGCATATTTAAAAAATCATTTATCACATTGATAAAATGCTTTATAGGTACAAAGAACTAGTCACTAAAGAAACAAAATTGAATTTGGTGAAGACTCTGATTTATCCGAGTATAGATTACTGTTGTCTTGTGTATTTCTATTTTCTACCAAGCTATAACAGAATTAAATTGCAGAGAATTCAGAATGCGTGCATGAGGTATGTCTGTCTTATTCCATATAGGCTTCACGTATCTCCATATTTGCACGAATTAAATGAGCTTAATATTGAACACCGCATAGAATTGCTTGTTGTAACTTTTTTACAAAAATTAGTCTCATCACAGTGCCCTGACTATTTATTCCATATTCTAATCAAGAGATCTACCATTCACAACATAAGCATTAGAACTGATTCTTTCACTGTGCCAATACATAGAACTTGCAGGTTTGAGGGAAGCTTCGCATATGTAGGAGCGAAAACATTAAATAAATATTTGAGTGATCTGCATATGATATCAATTCAACGAAGATTCTTGAAATATATTGCGTATAGAATTGATGGAATTTATCCCGAACAAGGTTTAAATAATAATTTATTATTAAAAAGATTTTCCCTGTTATCTTTGGAGGACCGTAGAATTTACCACTCTTGCATATTTGTCTATAAGCTCACAAACTATTTGACTGATTGTCCAGAGTTATTGTCTCAGCTTAGC